>JAXIVJ010001779.1:0-67500 GCA_036785665.1 Chirona hameri
TTCTCTCTTCTCTCTTCTCTCTTCTCTCTTCTCTCTTCTCTCTTCTCTCTTCTCTCTTCTCTCTTCTCTCTTCTCTCTTCTATCTTCTATCTTCTCTCTTCTCTCTTCTTTCTCCTCTCTTCTCTCTTCTCTCTTCTCTCTTCTCTCTTCTCTCTTCTCTCTTCTCTCTTCTCTCTTTTATCTTTTCTCTTTTCTCTTCTCTCTTCTCTCTTCTCTCTTCTCTTTCTCTCCCTCACTTTCTGCTCCCTCCCTCTCCCTGTGTCTGTCTTCCTATCTTCTCCACGAGACTCGGTAGTTTCGCCCCAACTTACGATCTGTGAACAAAATGGCTGGAGCGGACAAAGCAATCGTAATGAACCATGAACGTTGTCCGCTGGATTAAACCCAGCTTAGTCCGGTTCCTTCTTGACGTCGGCAGACTCTCTACAAGACACCTCAGTCAATGTCTTTCTACTGGCTGTGAGCAAAGTTCAGTCTGGTAGTCAGCGGTGGCAGGCGGAAAACGCGATAGGCACTCACGGGGGTTCCATTGACATTCCCTGTTATACAATTTGCATGACAGATTGCGAAATTGCAACAAGAGAGCCTCCATATCACCACACGAACTCTTGGAGACGTCGTTGGATTGCCTCGGCTTCGGTGAATTTAACATCAACAAAATTTAATGCACAGCTTGAAATAGGTAATACCTATATTGAGGCGCTTTCTTACAAGTAGGATCCACAGGACTTGCTAAATACCACATATTCACGACAATCGTGAAACTTAACTATGAAAAACGTTATCTCCAAATTCAAAAGCGGTATTAATTCTTTATGACATTAAGTTTTGAATCTGAGACATCTCCCACCAGTTGACTCGTTGATAGAGCTTTGGTGAAGGTCTCACTTCCCGTCAAAATGTTCCGTAATCCATATTTGTTAACGGTGTCTGAAGGGCATCGGATAGTCTCACTGTCGGATCCAGCCTCCCAATTGGGGGGGGGGTGGGCTAATTTCACTGAGGGCCTTCCGGGTCCTATGCCCCAGGGGCTCCATATGACCTAGCAGGTACCCATTTTTGTTCCTTTTGCGACTTGGATTCAGTGGTTGATCACATTGTTTTGGTATTCGGAATCCACAGACCACAATAGACCTTTTCAATAAAAAGAGTTAATGCAATTTATTTTTACTATCGTATGAACACAAAGTGACTTCTCCTGGCCATGACAACTGCTAAGTAACGCTCACTACAAATCCCCTTCCCAGCCCTGTGATGCGGAATACGACCACGCAGCAAAGTCGATTATTTGTACTATCGTACTATCAAACGTGTTTCTAATTTTTCGCTATGCTATTCTTACGTTTGAGCACGTGTCAATTACGTGCAAAAATAAAATTGATGGATATTTACCTACAAATATCTCAAATGTTGTCATTTTACCTCCTATTTTTACATGTTATTTTTACACTATATAAAAATAAGTTATTCGCTAATAACTTTTCACTGAATAAAGCTAGAAAGTCACAGCAAACGTCATTGTGTTGTTAGCATGAAGACGCATTCAATTCTGTGCCGCATGAACTCTTTCTGACAATTGATGACCTTGACCTAGGTCAAGGTCACAGCGCTAGGTCACCTTTCCAAATTTGACCTACACGGCGATGTTATATATCTTTGAACTTGTCTTGAAGATAGGAATTGCATTGGTATTAAAATAATTGGGCGATCGTTGATGATTATAAAGCAAACTGGGACATTTTCGGGATTTCTTTACACCGGAAGGAGAAGTTATAAAGATGCTATTCGACATTCAAACTAAAATGAATGCAAAAGTTGCCATTGACGATCAGACGTTATTAAAGCATCATCGAATTCTTCGCAACAAGACAAGTTCTAAGATATATAACATAGCCGCATCAAATCACCAAATGTTAGAAAGAGGTCTTACTGCTATCATGCAACGCGTGTTGACAAAAATAACAAATTGGTCACCATTTTGCCTTTTTATCTTTATTCAGTCAAAAGTTATTGGGGAATAACATCTTTCGCAAAAGAACATATAAAATGACAAAATTTAGCATATTTGAAGACAAATAACCAGCCATTTTATTTTTTATGTTTGAACGACACTTCTTTACACTTAACAATAATAAGGTCAAAAATAGGAAATACATTTGGCTTGGGTATCCAAAAAAGATTCAAAATTTAAAAAATACTAACTTTGAAATTTAAGGTCAATGTCATCAAATGTCAGAAAGAGGTCATGTTGCAGAGCATTCAACTCGTATTTGATGAGAACAGTAAAATGACGTTTACCGTACCATTCTAGTTTTATTCAGTCAAAAGTTTTTAGCGAATAACATATTTTTTTATATAAAATAAGGGGCAAAATTTGAGATATTTGGAGGAAAATATCTCTCAATTTTATTTTTGCACTAATTGACACGTTCCTAAACGTAAGAATAGCATAGCGAAAAATTAGAAACACG
Organism: Chirona hameri; assembly: GCA_036785665.1. NCBI lineage: Eukaryota > Metazoa > Arthropoda > Thecostraca > Balanomorpha > Balanidae > Chirona > Chirona hameri. The sequence continues at coordinate 2,472 of JAXIVJ010001779.1, forward strand.
TTTGAGAAAAGGTATAAAAAACTCGCTCGCAGTTTTTAGTTAAAAAAACTCGCTCGCAGTCGAACTCGCAAAAGTGTCCCAATTCTCCCACTCTCCCTAAACGTACATGGTGCCATTGCATTCATGCATTTATATTTGTATAATGAAGTCAGCCGTCATTCGCGTTCTCCTGCTTATCATTCACAGTGAAGAGTTATTGGTATCTATAGCTCATCGGACAGCCAAGTATCCAGGAATTGTTTTGTCAACACTGGCACATTCACGGAATTACAAAATATATTTTTTTTGTTTGTTGTCTGCCGGCTTTGCGCCAAAGCCCTCAGTTTCGTGCGCCTGTCCAGCCAAATATAATGGTATTTAGTGCGATGTATATCTTATCGCTGCAGGGATCAAGTATTTTTCATGCATGATTTGACAAATCGCCGTGCAGGGAAGCGTGAGCCGAACATGGACGTAATTACTGCACTGTGACCAGACACGTCGCCAAGGGGGGGGGGGGGGGGGGGGGGGCAGCCCCCCCTCTAGAGGCCAGGGGCCATTTTTAGCGCGCTGCGCGCGCCTAAAAGGGTATACGAGACCACGCGAAGCGCGGTATCATGGGCTTTTTAAAGGGAATAGTTCACCTTTAACATGGGGTTTTGGACTCAGATAGCAGATTTGCAGAGCAGATTTAAAAATGGGTTGTGGGTGAAAGAATTACCTCCCTACGTTAAGTAATTTCGACACAGGACTAGTGGGCTCGGTTTCATGTCCGCTGTTCCGGGCCACGGTCGGGACATGAACGCTCACCGCCGGAGGCAGGTACACTCTCTGGCACGTAGTCTCTGATCACGACGCCTCGTTAATATCCACTCAGCCGCCCGGGCGGTGCGGCGGCCCCTTGTCAGAGACTGTAATTGGCGTCAGGCGGAGCGGGGCGGAGCCAGAACGCCATCTTCTTTCGTACGATTTCTCGTGAATTACAAAGAGAAACTTACTTCTTTCTCCACATATATCCATCAGTAGTCCAAACCAAAGTCATATTCGTGGTTTTGAGCTGAAGATGCACCGTATGGTTGAATTTCAAGACAACTTTCAAGGTGACCTATTCCCTTTAAGAGTCGGAAGACCACGTGAAGCGTGGTCTTAAGAGAGTTTATAGTTCTTCAGAGGCCTTTTCGGGCCACCAGGACCCTCTCTGAAAGACCAGAGGTCCCCTTTGATGTTCAAAAGAGCCCCGTGCATGTCAGAGGGGCCCCTGGCTAGACCGAAAGGGCCCCTGAGCGGGTCAGAGGGCCCCCTGAACACAGGACAGGTGTCACGTGCCGAAGTAGTTCGTCATAGACTACTCGCTCTAGTATCTCTCCGAAGAGAGGAAGCAGGGACACTGAACAATAATTTGAAGGATACTTTTTATCACCCTTCTTGAAAATTGGAATGATATTCGCCTGCTTCCATCTCTTCGGAAAGACGCCGGACTTGATCGAGGCATTGCGTATCTTGGTAATAGGGATCACTAATTCATCAGCACACTCAACGATTATTATATATCAATTATATTCCCTAGTATAACATATTTAAACACCATATTATATTTTTACTAGATATTCCACCCTAGTAATTAATGTTCGTTATTTATGTCATATTAACCTAACGTTGCAACCTGCCCCTTCACAAACGATTCAACTTGCCCCATGCCCACTTTGATTTGTATTGAGCGCATACAATGGTGGAAGTTTAAACTGTTCAGACAAGATCTCCTATCGTTTTAACGCCAGAAGTATATACTACGATACGATTAAGTCCGTTTCACCACACCTGAAGTTGCAAAGAGTCCACCAGATTTTGTATTTATTGGCCAATATTAACTTTCTTCTTAAAAAATAACTCTTTCGGCGTCTGCCAGATCAGCCAGCTTCTATAACAGCGCTCGTTTTGCCGTTGCAAAGGGTTTGGGTATGCGCGTTTCTGATAGACACACTGGCATTTTCATATCATGGGTAGTTTTTTAGTTATAAGATCCGATGCATTCAACCCGTGATGCATTTAGCCTCGGTCTCCCCTATACTGCTATCATGCAACGCGTCTGTACGAAAATAACAAATTGGTGACCATTTTACCTTTTTATCTTTATTCAGTCAAAAGTTATTGGGGAATAACATCTTTCGCAAAAAGAACATATACAATGACAACATTTAGCATCTTTGAAGACAAATGACCATCAATTGTATTTTTCTGTTTGAACGTCACTTCTTTACACTTAACAATAATAAAGTCAAAAATATGAAATACATTTGGCTTGGGTATTCAAAAAAGATTAAAAGCGTAAAAATACTAACTTTTAAATTTAAGGTCAAGGTCACCAAATGTCAGAAAGAGGTCATGCTGCAAAGCATTCAACTCGTCTTGATGAGAACAGCAAAATGATGTTTACCGTATCATTCTAGTTTTATTCAGTCAAAAGTTATTAGCGAATAACATATTTTTCTTATATATAAAATAACATGCAAAAGGGAAAAATTTAAGATATTTGGAAGAAAATATCTCTCAATTGTATTTTTTAACTTAATTGACACGTCCCTAAACGTAAGAATAGCATAGTGCAAAATTAGAAACTTGTTTGAGAAAAGGTATACCAAGTTGTAAAATTTCGAAAACGTACTAAATTTGTCAATTTTCGAAATTGAAAAAAATCAACATCACATGTTATAAAACAGCTCATTGCCATTCTATTGACATAATAAATATATATTGCTTCATAAATTCCCCGCCATATGGGCTGACAAAGATTGACCTGCACCGTGACCTTATGCAAATGCTTGAGGCAATATCTCCGGAACTACTGCTTGCATTGCAATACAACTTTCACAGCTCGCTTTAGCATCCCAGGTTACCCCTTATACCAATTTTGATCAAAATCGGTGGCATGACGGTGTCATTTTCCACTTTGTGTCGATTTGTCGTGGAATGCCCAGTAGACCACGTCGTCATTTGCCGAATTCAGATTTCAGATCTGGCGGAGCGATTTTTTTATGTCTTGGTATTTTTGTAACATGATGCAAAAATAATTTTCAAAAAAATGGAAAATTTATCCTACCGGGTTTTGTGATTTGTAAACCATTAACCAAATCAAACCAAGCAAACGCCGTTTCGATGTTTAAGTCTCCCGTTGTAAACGTATTGGTGTTATCTTCCGGTAAAGCACTTCTGATATTGTTATTGTTCTTCGTCATTTTACGGATCGGAAAGTACAGTGGGTGACTTAAAGAGTACATTTTAATTATTTTAGGGTTTCTAAAGGTGTGGGCAAGGTTATTTGACGGTCATACGGGCTTAAGTGGTGGGTTTTGGTGGCACTTTTGTGCACTTAGGCCAAAGCGCCTAATTAAGGATATTTTAGGACAGTAACTGGCGGAAATTCGAACACAATATTAAATCGGAACTCCTTTGGATTGGAACTTGTTCAATGTTGACAGTTGCATTGTCGCCTAGCGCATCATCGAGCGATGTCTTGGGAGAAAAATCGCGAGTTTATGCATTCCAAGCGTTCGCAGATGTCGTTGGGAGATAGACGCGTTTTACGCTCAGTGGAACGTTGCAGTGGTTACGCACAGGGTGTTCCGATCCGGTCAAATGATGGCTGTAGGAAGTGTAGCAGTGGCCGATGCGATGTATAGTCAGCGCTACCACCTCAATTCTACTGCGTCTACCGCTACATATCTGTCAATGCTGGAACGTGGAAGGTTGAGAGTGAGCAGCCTCAAGCCTGGCTCGTTACGTCCATTGTGCGTCCATTGTATTCGACAAAGCGTTGAACGGTACGAAATATCTCGTTGGTGTGCACCACACGTGGGTGCGACAGCCACTGGTGCGCTTTTCGGAATTCACGCAAAGCAGCCTTCTTGCGGATGCGTAAGACACGCTTCCCATCCACCGCAGGGCTCCACTCGGCAGGTGCGTCGTGTGGGTAAGCTTTCGAGACCGATGCCGGAATGCTGCATCTAGTCATGCCATTCGACATGAGAAACGAGGGTCCAAGAGGGACTCTGGCGAGTTGCCCAGATCAGTCCAACTAGTGGCTAGTCGAAAATCCAGTCATACGTGGGATAGTCTTGCTTTATTTTGCACACGTATTGGAGGTCAAGGCGCTTCAGTCTTTCCGTCAAGAGGGGTTTCTCACGCAGCCGCAAAAAGGCTGCTTTGCGTGAATTCCGAAAAGCACCAGTGGCTAGTCGCACCCACGTGTGGTGCACACCAACGAGAGATTTCGTACCGTTCAACGCTTTGTCGAATACAATGGATGCACCATAGACGTAACGAGCCAGGCGTGAGGCTGCTCTCTCTCTCAACCTTCCACGGCCCAGCATTGACAGATATGTAGCGGAAGGCGCAGTAGAATTGAGGTGGTAGCGCTGACTATACATCGCATCGGCCACTGCTACACTTCCTACAGCCATCATTTGACCGGATCGGAACACCCTGTGCGTAACCACTGCAACGTTCCACTGAGCGTAACACGCGTCTATCTCCCAATGACATCTGCGAACGCTTGGAATGCATAAACTCGCGATTTTTATCCCAAGACATCGCTCGATGATGCGCTAGGCGACAATGCAACTGTCAACGTTGAACAAGTTCCAATCCAAAGGAGTTCCGATTTAATATTGTGTTCGAATTTCCGCCAGTTACTGTCCTAAAATATCCTTAATTAGGTAGACAGGCGCTTTGGCCAAGTGCACAAAAGTGCCACCAAAACCCACCACTTAAGCCCGTATGACTGTCAAATAACCTTGCATTCACCTTCCGAAACCCTAAAAGAACTTAAATGTACTCTTTAAGTCACCCACTGCACTTTCCGATCCGTAAAATGACGAAGAACAATAAGTGTTTTACCGGACGATAACACAAATACGTTTACAACGGGAGACTTCAACGCCGAAACGGTGTTTGCAATGGTTTACAAATCACAAAACCCGGTAGGATAAATTTACCATTTTTTTGAAAATTATTTTTGTATCATGTTAAGAACACACCAAGACATAAAAAATCACTCCGCCAGATCTGAAATATGAATTCGGCAAATGACGACGGGGTCTAATGCACAGTCCAGCTACAAAAGAGAAACATTGCGATTTGTTTTTACTCTTTAAAGTAAAATTTTATATTGCAATAACAATAATAAATAACCTTATTCTCATAATGCCGAAAATATTTTAAAATGACAAGGTCAAATTAGGGAGCTTTCGGCCTGCGCCTTCATCAGCCATCCATGTATTATTTTCCCTTTTTGTCACCAGTTAGCAAAAAACATAAATATTCAAATATCCAGTAACCTGCATTCGGCACACATGCACTTCCAAGATGGTAGAAATGCAAGTAGGCTGCGCACAGCAACATGCCAATCAATTGGTCGATTCGGGGTATATAAAACAAATACAACAAATACAACCGCGCATAACACATACCTATCTACATCATATATGTATCATATGTATACTATACTTCTATGCATATATTCACATACCACATACTACATACCTATCTACCTCATATATACCGCATACCACATACCTATCTACCTCATATATACATGTATACTATACTTCTATACATATATACACATTTACGTCGAATACATATACACATATAGTCATATTAAAATATACATATAGTCTTTTAAAAATATTTTCGGCATTATGAGAATAAAGCTATTTATTATTGTTATTGCAATGTCTTCAATTGTTCTCAAAACAGTGCTAAAACAAATATAAAATTTGATATGTTAAAGAGGAATCGCATCTGATTAACACTATGAAGTCCGTTTTTCGAAATTCGCGTCCAGTCGCCCAATATCATCGTTCGAAGTTCGTTTTTTCCAGCCAATGACCTTGACGGGTCCGCTCACCACTACGCACCAACATCAATTAATTGCAGCGTTGTGCAACGATTGTAAATAGTTAAATTTTTGCTTAAACATTCTGTCGATATTTGTGATGTCAGAAAACATTTCATGTTTTATTATGCCAGATTTAAGCCCAATAGTTGGATAACAGTAAATATTAATTCCGAAGGGATGATATTAATTCCGAAGGGATTGTGATTCCGACCGAGTTTTTTTTTGTGTGGCAAGAACTCAAGTGCGCCAGATGCGCCAGATTCGTTTCATGTAGTTAACAGGCACCACAATGTATAAGTGCTTTGCCGCCTCATACAATTGTTGCAATAGCGTCAGCTGACGGTTGGTCAGATGCAGTTAACTGGAACAAACGCTTCCATAATCTAAATATGTAGTGGTGCGTAGAAATTGTAAACAGTTTTTAGATTCTTATGAAACATGAAATAAATTAGAGTTTTTTTTTTGTATTTGTGCTGCTTGGGTAAGCCTTTGAGGACGATTACAAATCATAATTAGTCTTTAGGACTTGTTTAAGCCGGTTTGCGCGATATCATCCGATATAGGCAGTATCTCTTTAATACTAGTAGACATATTCCACACAACCTATGCACACTGGCGAAACCTGCCGTCGTTTTTCTTCTTGGGGGCGGGGGGGGGGGACTTTTTGTGGCAAAAGGTACGCCCCATTTTTTTCTTTCTCCGCGGATTTGGGCCGGTCACTTTATTTTGGTATTCGAGCATAAGAAATTAACTTGTAAAATTCACTAAAATGCAATTTATTTTTTATTTTTGGGGTTCCAAAAAACACAATTTTGGAAATCCGAGAAAGCTATTTTGAATAAAATGTAATTTCCTTCCTTTCAACGTTTTTTATTTGCAATTTGCTTAAAAAGTATTTTCTACGATTTTCCAAACATTTCTCGTTTTTCCACCAAAAATTGCATGACATGACGTCATTAAAACGTCATTATTTCCCAAAATCCTACATCAATTTCATTGAAAGTTAGTGAGAAGACTTCGATTTATTGCAGGATAAAGTACTGAAAGTTTCAGGTTGATATCTATCATAGTCTTCAGGTTATTGAGAAAATCCGGGAGGGGGCAGATACTTCTGATAAGGTTTGAAGAGCTGAAAAGTCTAAGAAATTGTTGCTAACAAAATTAAAAGGTCATTATTTTAAGGTCATTATGGGAAATCATGACCTTTTGATTTTGTTAGCAACAATTTCTTAGACTACCGTTATGGTTTTAAAATTATTTATTCAAATTTAAGAATTAAATAAAATTATTCCCAAATTCAAAGTTGTAAGTTTGGAAAAAATACAAAACAAGTACCATGTGTACTTCATGAAGGTCATTGACAAATTCATCCTTCCCTACCATTGTTTACATCGAGTGCGGCATTTTTGGAGGCTCTGTGACGTTTCCAATCAAACTGATCCGTGAAGCAATCCGTGAAGCATCCGTGATGCATGACTGACTATCAGTATAAGTCATGAATAACAACAACATGCAAGCTATGCCAACTCGAATGAAATAAGGGCGGAATGATGTGAACCCCAGGCAAGCAATTATTCGCAAAGCACTCGGCACTGCGCCACAGTAGCAAAAGGCGAGGGAAATGCATATTGGATACAATATTATTACGTCATAAGTTTCATAAGTTTTCTACTATGAAATACAGTGATACAATACCTTTAATAATTATTAACAAGAAAGTTCAAACTTAAAAAAAAAAACTTTTAATAAGTCTTTAATTAGCTTTCAACTCGAAATCAGATATATTTTGCAATGTTACACAAGAATGGCACCAGTGACGTCATTAACGAAGCTTGCTACGGGATTTGGGTATACTAAACGGGAATATTGGGTGAGCGCTGCTCGAACGCACGCTAGTAGCGCTAGTAGCGCTTTCGTTCTCCATGGCAACCAGACGTGAGCCAATGAAAAGCCAGAACGTATTCCCTTTCTGGCTTTTGATTGGCTGACGCCTGGTTGCCATGGAGAACGAAATCGCTATTAGCGCTACTAGCGTGTGTCCGAGCAGCGCTCAGATAGCCTTTGACGATACCCGAGCGCTGCTCGGACACGCTAGTAGCGCTAGTAGCGCTTTCGTTCTCCATGGCAACCAGGCGTCAGCCAATCAAAAGCCAGAAAGGGAATACGTTCTGGCTTTTCATTGGCTCACGCCTGGTTGCCATGGAGAACGAAAGCGCTACTAGCGCTACTAGCGTGCGTTCGAGCAGCGCTCCGCTTCTCATCATATAATCAGGAACAACTCGCCACAAATGGTTAAGTGCGCCGAGAAGCATGACAATGACTTTGTAAACAAATCGCCGACGCTAAATAGGTCGCCGTCGATGTGCATCGATGAGCTTCCGATTTAATTGCCAGTTTTGTGTTATTGTTTGTTAGTTTTTTTTTGGGGAAAAATTATTATTTTTCATGATAATATAAAGCATAGTGTTATATACAGTCACATACAAATTATACAAAACTCCTAATGTTGAAAACAAATGAAGCGATTTTTCACAAATTGAGGGTCGCAACCACTAACTATGCCGCCGTTGATGTGCACCGATGAGCTTCCGATTGTATTGCCACTTTTCCCAATCGCTGTTAGTTTTAGAGGATCGCCGGGCATATAATCATAATAAGCAGAACGCACAATATATTTTCCACTCCATTGCGTAAAAAAGCAATACGGGAAAAGCCCGCAGTTTGATGAGGACCAAAAGCACTTGCAAGTACCGGTCGTTAAAATTGTGGAACGTTTATCAACTATAACTTGAAATATCTTTCGGTAGAAAAGTTTTCATGCAAAATGTAATGAATTTACAATATTGTTTGGTCTCGTCTGGCGATTTCAAGTGCTAACTCCATTTTTGTGGGAAAAGGTCACTATTTCCCTTTAAGCTAAACAAAACCTTTAGTGGTGGACCGAAAACGATGATCCTAGCCCAAATTTATATTTGTGTCAGTATTATTTGGTTGTGTTAAACATGAAAACCCATGGTGGTGGACCCAAAACGATGACCCTAGCCCAATTTTATATTGTGTCAGTATTATTTGGTTGTGTAAAAAGTCCAATGTTGCGACGTGTTCGGGGTAAGATGTGGTTGCGTGTTATTCTAATAGCATGAACAGTCCATTCTTAGGATGTGTCAGGGGTAATGTCAGTTGAATATCCTAGCCCAAATTTATATTGTGGTAGTATTATTTGGGTGTGCGAAAGGTCCAATTAGGACGTGTCCGGGGTAAGGTGCGGTTGTGTGTGTTATTCTGATAGCATGAAAAGTCCAATCATGGGACGTGTCAGGGGTAATGTCAGTTGATGATCCTAGGCCTAGCCCAATTTTATATTGTGTCAGTATTATTTGGTTGTGCGAAAAGTCCAATCTTGCGACGTGTCCAGGGTAAGGTGCAGTTGTGCTATTCTGATAGCATGAAAAGTCCAATCTTGGGACGTGTCCAGGGTAATGTCAGTTTACCAATAAATTTAGAGCACTAATAGAGCACTTACAAATTAGAGCATTAGGGTCAAAATTAGATTAAGGTTTGGAATTTGTGTGACCATGGCCTGCCTGTGGGGGCTGTATCAGTTGGTGGGGTTATGGCATACTGGGAGAAGCAAACTAAAATTAGATTCATGACCGTGGCCTTACTGCATACTGGGAAGAGTACTCTAAAATTAGATTCTTGACCGTGGCCTTGGCATAGTGGGAGATAAGTGTAAATTTATAGCGCTTTAAAATTAGATTCATGACCGTGACCTTATGGCATACTGGGAGGAGTGCTCTAAAATTATATTAATTGCCGTGGCCTCATGGCATACTGATAGGAACGCTCTAAAATTATATTCATGACTGTGGCCTTATGGCATACTGGGAGGAGTGCTCTAAAATTAGATTAGATTCATGACCGTGGCCTTACAGCATACTGGGAGGAGTGCTCTAAAATTAGATTGAATTCATGACTGTGGCTCTACGGCATACTGGGAGGAGCGCACTAAAATTAGATTCATGACCGTGGCCTTGGGATGTGGGGGGATACATATAAATTTAGAGCACTAATAGAGCACTTTCAAATTAGATTCATGACCGTGGCCTTATGGCATACTGGGAAGAGCACTCTAAAATTAGATTCATTGCTGTGACCTTATGGCATACTGAGAGGAATACTCTAAAATTAGATGCATTGCCGTGGCCCTATCGCATACTTGCGCCGCGGAGCGGCGTGAAAACTTTAAGTTTTATTCCCTGGACAACTGCATTCTTACTGTTGAAAGGCTCAGGGTCCCTTCAGATCGTCTAAGGGCCCCTCCGACCTTTTCAACGCCCGTCCGACCTGTTCAGGGACTCATCTGGGATCCGCGAAAAGATATGATGTGGAGTGGGTGATATATATTAAATACAAAGAGGACTTACTCCACAAGAAGAAGAAAAAATCGGAGCTTTCGGGTATATTGTAACACCCTTCGTTAGCGATTAAAGGAAATAGTTCACCTTGGACATTTTTCCAACACGATTTGATTATATTTTTTAAACAATTTATTTTTATATTGTCAAAAATGGCCCTATGTCAGGCCGATGCAGGACAGAAGGCCGTAAATTATTATTGTTTATCAAAACTATATACATATTCTCTGAGTCAGAGTCCTGACGTCACGCGAATTTAGAAAATGGTTCAGCCAATCAGATTCGAAAGTAGTAAGGATAGACTCGCATTGGAGATGTGCCAACCAGCGGCCGGCGGTTCGCTTGCTAGCACCAGCTGCAAGCTGATTGGCTGATGGTATAGCCTCTGCCCGGGCTAGATCCAGCACTACATTCTTTCGCCAGCACCGCATTCCTTCGCCAAGCAATCAAATATATTTGGCTGGAGAGTCTTTTCAGTCAAGAAAACTTGCAGATAGGGGTTTCCAACACGGGCTACAAAACTGCTATCTCTGTTTAAAACTAATGTTGAAGGTGAACTATTTCCTTTAAGAGGCATTCGGTAGCAGGTCATTGCTCGTCTTAAAGACGAGCAATGACTGAGGCCATTCTTATAAAAATAAATCGAGCCGTGGCTCGATTAAAAAAGAAGAAGAATTGCCTCAGGACCCGGCGCGGGAGATGTTTAGCGTCGAAACAGCGCGTCGGAAATGCAACAGCAAAACCAAATAATATGCAAGTATTTTACACACTGCCCAAACATAACAAATTTCCAATCCTGAGGCCATTTTTTTTTTAATCGAGCCAGGGCTCGATTTTGTTTCATAAATTGGCCTCAGATATTTATTTCCATCGAAACTTTTATTTATGGCACAGAGAGTATGGTCGAGGGTGTGAGAAAGCAAACAAGTACTGCCCAATACTGCTACTTTCCGAAGAAAACTCCGCAACCAAATCCATCTAGTAAAGAACACAGGCCAAACATACCTTCCGACAAGGCTTATATATGTCCTTAACTTCGGATTGTGTCTTGCGCCACTAATGTTTCTTTTGCCTACTTAAGCCAACTTAAAGGAAATAGTTCACCTTCAACATTAGTTTTAAACTGAGATAGCAGTTGTGTAGCCCGTGTTGGGAAACCCCTATCTGCAAGTTTTCTTGACTGAGAAGACAGCCGAATATATTTGATTTTTTGGCGAAGGAATGCGGTGCTGGCGAAAAAAAATGTTGTACTGGTTCTAGCCCGGGCAGAGGCTATACCATCAGCCAATCAGCTTGCAGATGGTGCTAGCAAGCGAACCGCCGGCCGCCGGTTGGCACATCTCCAATGCGAGTCTATCCTTACGTGACTACTTTCGAATCTGATTGGCTGAACCATTGTTTACATTCGCGTGACGTCAGGACTCTGACTCAGAGAGTATGCATATAGTTTTGATAAACAATAAAATGTACGGCCTTCTGTCCTGAATCGGCGCGATATAAGGCCATTTTTGACAATATAAAAATAAATTGTATGAAAAAATATCATCAAATCGTGTTTGGTAAAAACAAAATCCAAGGTGAACTATTTCCTTTAATTTAACGGCTAGGGCCAGCTTTGACAGATTTGCTACTATGGAGTGAATTGATAAGCTGAGATAGAATATAACCACTGTTTTGTGACTGGATGATGTTCAATGACGTCATTACTTAACCCGGCAGCCGCTGGGCCTCCCGGCCACCTTCAAGTGGCTGTTTTTTTCGCCTCCCCCCCTCCTTGGTTCTTCGGCAATATCATCAGAACGCGGATAGGGATAGCGACGTGAAACTTTGGGTATATCTAATTGAATACCTAGGGGCGGGTTAGGGCACATCTCGACAACATTTGGTGTCATTTCTATGTCAGGTATGTTAAATATAGAAGGCATTGTCTTATAATACGGCTCTGTCAAACATGGCCGAGAGCCTTGAGTCAGCATTGCATATAAGATTGCGGTCAGCTGCGACAGGGCTGTCCCGGATGTGCGGCGGACCAGCCAGAAAGGAGCAGCAGATATAGTTCCTAGCACTGACCACAATGCCGCCGCCGGCAGGAAGCAGCGGCGGCGTTTGAGCGGGCCCGGAGGTGGGAGGAGGAGGGGAGGGGTGTACTGCCGGGCACACAGGGTGGAGCAGGTGGCGCCAGTGCACTGCAGCGTATCCAAGGGGGGCCGGAAAGGCCAAGTCACAAAAACCGCCTGAAGTCGACCCAAAAATGGTGCATTTCCTGATTTTAAGAAAATCTACGCCATTTTTACTAAGGAAAGTTTGTTATCACCTATTCATACATGAAGAAGCGAAATCCAATGTGGTTTTAGAATTGTGCGACTCTGGGATTTGGCCCCTCCAAACCACCTTTTTAGTTCTGTCATAACGACTTCTCACGTCTTAGCGCGGTTTGTATTAACAACCACTTTAGGTTTGAGTGCCTCGTTTTCCATTCCACGGGCTACTGTTCGGGTCGGATTTGTACCGAGTAAAATTACAAATCAATGAGGAATCAAGGAGTGTACCGAAGAGTCTGTTATCTTCACCTAAATTTTTATTTTTGGTTGGAAATGAATCACCCCACAAAACGCTCAAACAGCTAGGCAGGGGTGTAGCCCCGGGGGAACTTAGGGGTCTGCAGTCCCCCTCCCGTGGGCCTTCAAAGAGCCCGCGTAGGTCTATGAGTTTTGCATGCCTTTTATCTGAAATAGTCTGATACCGCTCAGATCAGGACACACTTTTCGTCTTCGGGCCCTCTGCAAGCCAGATTGAGTCGTCGTAGGTCCGAATGGGCCCTTCAGAGGCCAGAGTGGGCCTTCAGTAGGTCATAATGGGCCCTCTGGAGGCCACAGTGGGTCCTCTGGATGCCACAATGGGCCCTTCAGAGGCCACAGTGGGCGGTTCAGATGCCAGAGTGAGCCCTCTGGAGAACAGTATGGGCTCTCAAGAAGCCACAGTTAGCCCTCCGGAGACCAGAGTGGGCCCTTCTAAAGGTCAAATTGGGCCCTCCACAGGCCGGAGTGGGCCCTCCGGAGACCAGAGTAGGCACTCTGGAGACCAGAGTGGGCCTCGTGGCTGCAGTGGGCCCTCTGGAGGCCAGAGTGAGACCTCCGGAGGTCATAGTGAGTCCTCTGGACGCCAGATTGGGCCCTCGGGAAGCTAGGTTGGCCCTGAGGAGACCAGAGCGAGGTTATTGGAAGCATAAGTGGTTTCTCAAAAGACCAGGCAGAGTGGGTCCTCTGAAGCCAGAGTGGGCCCTCTGGAGGCCAGGGTGACCCTCTGGAAGCCAGATTGGCCCATCAAGGGCCTGAAAGGATTTAACCTGTTTATTTTTAGATTGAGGTCGAAGTTTAGCGGTAAGCATTGGAGTTTCGGAAATCGCAATTGGAGCTGCAATCCACAACCAAGGGCGTAGTGAAGAGCGACCTAGGGGGTCATGGCCCATTGATCGCCCTCCTGGAGTGTACCTGAGCTCGGCTTGAGGGGCCCTTGATTGGCCTGGTAGAGCTCTCGGTCGGCTTGAGGGGCCCTTGATCGGCCTGGGAGAGCTATCGGTCGGCTTGAGGGGCCCTTGATCGGTCAGGGAGAGCTCTCGGTCGGCTTGAGGGGCCCTTGATCGGCCTGGGAGAGCTCTCAGTCGGCTTGAGGGGCCCTTGATCGGCCTGGGAGAGCTCTCGGTCGGCTTGAGGGACCCTTGATTGGTCTGGGAGAGCTCTCGGTCGGCTTGAGGGGCCCTTGATCGGTCTGTGAGAGCTCTCGGTCGGCTTGAGGGGCCTTTGATCGGCCTGGGAAAGCTCTCGGTCGGCTTGCGGAGCCCTTGATCGGCCTGGGAGAGCTCTCGGTCGGCTTGCGGGGCCCTTGATCGGCCTGGGAGAGCTCTCGGTCGGCTTGAGGGGCCCTTCATCGGCCTGGGAGAGCTCTCGGTCGGCTTGCGGGGCCCTTGATCGGCCTGGGAGAGCTCTCGGTCGGCTTGAGGGGCCCTTGCTCGGCCTGGGAGAGCTCTCGGTCGGCTTGAGGGGCCCTTGATCGGCCTGGGAGCTCTCGGTCGGCTTGAGGGGCCCTTGATCGGCCTGGGAGAGCTCTCGGTCGGCTTGCGGGGCCCTTGATCGGCCTGGGAGAGCTCTCAGTCGGCTTGAGGGGCCTTTGATCGGTCTGGGAGAGCTCTCGGTCGGCTTGAGGGGCCCTTGATCGGCCTGGGAGAGCTCTCGGTCGGCTTGAGGGGCCCTTGATCGGTCTGGGAGAGCTCTCGGTCGGCTTGAGGGGCCCTTGATCGGTCTGGGAGAGCTCTCGGTCGGCTTGAGGAACCCTTGCTCGGCCTGGGAGAGCTCTCGGTCGGCTTGCGGGGCCCTTGATCGGTTTAGGAGAGCTCTCTGTCAGGTTGAGAGGCCCTTGATCGGCCTGGGAGAGCTCTCGGTCGGCTTGAGGTCCCCTTAATCGGCCTGGAAAAGCTCTCGGTCGGCTTGCGGGGCCTTTGATCGGTTTAGGAGAGCTCTCAGTCGGGTTGAGGGGCCCTTGATCGGCCTGGGAGAGCTCCCGGTTGGCTTGAGGGGGCTCTGGGTCGGTTTTAGGAGCCCTTAGACGGCTTGAAAGGGCCCACGATCGGCTTGAGGGGCACTCAGCTGTCTGATAGGATATTTTCAGTCTTGACAGAGCCTATTCCAGGCTTGAGTGGGTCCTGGTAGGTCTGAGAAGGAAATTGTCTTGGCCGGAGAGGACCCTGCGGCGATCTGAGAGGGCCCTCGACTGGTTTCAGACGGTATTTCACAGGCTTTATGTTGTTCTGAAATAACTTTTGTCAGGCCTGGGAGGGCCGCTTAGCACTTTGAGAGGACCCCAATCGGTCTAAGATGGCGCTTTTTCGGCCTGAGAAAGCTCTAAGTCGGTAAGAGAAGAACATTCGCTCCTCTGATAGTATCATCGATCGATGTGAAAAGTCTTTATCTATGCTAGTCTGACAGGGTCCTTACGAGGCCTGAGAAAGGGAGTCTGAGAGGGTTTTTGCAATACCTGATAATTCCCTAGGCTTATCCATGAGGGCCATTTTCAGGCCTGAGAAGGCCCTGTGCCAGTTTAACCCGACAGTCACTGGGGTATATTCTGTAACACGACTCACTGGGGGGGGGGGGGGGGGGGGGGGGGGGGGGGTTAGCTCCCCCTGGTATCTTCAGAACCAATAATTGCAGCAGGACGCGCAAGGCAGCATTCGAAAGCGCTCAATGAGATAAACCTAACGCATACTTAACAATTTCAAATTAAGGTCACATGTCAGGTCACGGTCAAGTCAAACGTCAAAATCGAGTCGATTGCGCCTATGATCACCCAAAGTGCTGTAAAAGGTATGATACATATCCCACATGAGCTAAAGTGAGATTGTTGGAAAAGATCAAGGTCATGGTCAGGTCACAAAAGGTCACTACACACAAATTATCTACGAAAGTGATGCAGCACATGTTGTATGGATGCTTTTACGCGTATAATTCGATAGTGATAGTCATTTTACCACCTGACTTCACTTACGTGAAGTTAGTGTCAAGTTCAGGTCAAGTTCAGGTCACTAAAGGTCAAAATTTGAAATTGATAAGTCGAAATGAAAAAAAAATATATATATATATCAGTTTAATCTACAAAATACAGCGCTGGCATTTATTTGTATGTACCTGGTCAATAAAAGCCAACAAAACGCAATTTCAAAATATGACGTCATGATTTACCCATACTTTATATGCCATGTCAGTCAAAAAATATGATATCATTTTGAAATTTGGCATGGTAGTTGCCCATATGTCGTTATCTGACATATATTCCGGGTTTTCTAATATCTTTTAAAAATGTGATGTTGTGGGCATTAAAAAATGAAGTTTTTGGAGTAAAAAACATTTTTTTTTTAAATTTCGAGATAGCTGGTTTGTAGCCCTTGCAATTTTCTACCTTTTGGAGTTTTTATATTGCATTTTGCTTCAAATGTGGCATTTGTACGGCTTGGCAAAGTTTAGCTGATTTTTGTGTCAAAATCGTGTTTAGTGACGTCACCAAATTCACTATATCTAAAAAAAAAATCTTACGGAATTGTTTCATTTTTGCACAACAGGTGTAAAAACGATGCCCGGAACGGTAATACAAGTTTGACGTCGATATCTGCATCAGTTGTTGAGATATTCCTAATATTCCCAAGGGGGGGGGGGGGCAGTGACTCGCGGGTTAAGAGGGCTTCTCGGTGATTTTGTCAGGATGAGAGCCATATTGGTCGGTCGGAGGCTCGACCGAGACCGAGAGAGGGTCGGAGACACTTTCGTTTGAGACGTCGTCCGACACAAGCCCAACACTTATTTTACTTTTTTGCATTAAGAACTGATTTAAAACTAGCTTATTGTACATATTCCTTATAATAAGTAATATTTCCTTTTACAAACAAGAAATGTGCTATTTTTGGCAGATTTCAGTCGCTTTGTTAAAGCCATGGCGCTGATATAAGCCTCCTTATCCGTCACTGTTCGGCGCCCCAATTGTTTTGAAAAATCGACACCGCTGCATCAGCCCCTTTCTTCGATCCAAATTAGGAGCGAAACGATCGAGGGCAGATGAGGGAGGGGGCAGTTACACCCCGCGGCCATCAGCCATGTATATTCCATTTATACTCTCAAGTACAGGGGTAATATTAGCATGCTGTCCCCGAAAGTGCTTACAGCATCGATTTTTACCACCCATTGTAGTTACGGAGATACAAGCAAGCAGATTGAACACGGAGACACAAGCAGTTGAGCCTGTCTCAACTTACCCCTACCGTGATTGCTCAACTGGCCCCCGACATAAGACATTGCCAGTGTATGCTATGAACCTTTCTCCCCGCGCGGCGTCACTTACGCCACGGACCGTGAGCAGTCACCCTGCACGTGTTCTGTCTAAGGACCCTGCCTACCTCTAGTAGGATAGCAAACATTCGTCCCCCTTTAAGAGAAGAATGAGAAGAAATATCTTGGACATCCAATTTTTGTTTAGTCTGCAACCAATATTTTACGTTTTTCCCCACAGCTTCGGAATAAGCAACCGCACCGAGACGCCGCCGACAGTGCAAAGGTTAGGTACCAAGACATTACCACGGATGGCATCACCGCCCTACTCGCACTGTCATGTTACCCAATCAATGAGTGGCTCAACTTACGACTATGCGCAACTTACCCCGGTCTCCCCTACTGGCGTGCGTATAAACGGACAAGCTTCAAAGTTGAAGTATCTATGATATTGCCGGTCTACTTTCAAGTAATCGATATCAGCATATTGCAGCCCAAACATGTAATATACATAGAATATGTTACGTAAATTATGAGTGGCAGTAACGCAAATACATCATAACTGAACCTGATATAATTCCTATAAGAATCATTTCAGCTACAGTTGCAATCAGAAAAAAAACCGTAATCAATTTTCGATTAGGTAAGATAACCGACACGTGTATTGACATGTATTAACAGCAAACCGACATGTAGGGTAGAACGGAGTAAGATGAGCTGCTTTTTTATACATTTTTGCCTGTGACGCTTAAATGCCAGGCAGACTGAATTATTTATCCTGTCAGACTGAAGACCTAATCTTGTAGCTACAAACTGACAGCGAAAGTTTGATTTCACTGGCAGAAGTTAAGGCTGCATGGACGTTTTAATGACAGTAGTAAACTTGGCACAACTTCTCCCAGTGACGGGGATCCAGTCTACCGGATAAGTTGAGCAGAACATAACAGTTTATTAGGAGCGCTCTGATGCTTAAATGATTCTCTAAAAATGACTTTGCAACGCCTTTGCAGTCTGTCCCGAATAGCTATATCCTGATACACTTCCCATCAGGCCATGATTAAAGCTTTCTTTGATCCAAATTATTAGCGAAACGATCGCAGTCATGCAGGTATAGTACCTATAGTATCATGTAGGATCATGTAGGTATTTATCCTTGAAGTACAGTGCTAATAGTAGTATGCTACCTCTGAAAGTAATTACTGCATCCATTTCTACCACCAATTGTAGTCACGGAGACAAAAGGAAGCAGTTAGGCAGTTGAGCACGGAGACACAATCAGTTGAACCTGGCTCAACTTACCCAGACCGTGATGCTCAACTTTGCCCCGACATCGCCAGTGTGCCTTTCTCCCCACGTGGCGTCACTCACGCCCCGAACCGCCAGAAGTCACCCTGCACGTTTTATACCTAGGGACCCACCCTACCTCTAGGGGGATGTCAAACCATCGTCTTCTGTTAAGATAAGAATGAGAAGAAATCTCGTGAACATCCGATTTTTAATTTACAACCAATATCTTCCCTTTTTCATCGCATATGCGGAATAAGCAACCGCACCGAGACGCCGCCGACAGTGCAAAGGCTAGGTACTGCACGACATTTCCACGGATGGCACTACCGTCCTACTCGCGCTGTCATGTTACTCCCAAAGGGGTGGCTCAACTTAACCCGTTCCCCCTATATTGCCGGTGTCGAGAGGCTGCTGCGAAAGACCAACGATGCACCACATTGTACAATCTCTCTTTACTTCAAATAGTCTCATGTGGCAAATGGACTGAACCAATTTGGACCAAACTTTTCCCATTATTTATTTCCAATAGCATTAGGAAGGGAAGTTTATAAACGCCATAATAAGTTAATTATTCCACTAAGTACTAGAGGTGTACAGTCGGGCGGTTAAACCGCGGTTGACCCAGTTACGGGCAGTTACGGTTGCACGAGGTTACGGTTGCGGTTATTTTATTCCGCGGCTGAATTTGACGTTAAAATATAAACAATAAAGACGATATTGCGTAGACCTCGCACAAAAGAGAATTCTGCCACACATTAAATATATAATTTCCTTTCAATCAATCAGGCATCAACACAGAAACCACGCAGGCAACAGCATGGAAGCTACACGAAAGTTATGTTACCAATATTATTATCACATTTTTGTGAGTACCTATTTTAGTTTTTGCGTTGCGTTTCTGAAGCTCTTCAGTCTCCATGCATTTGACTTGACCCATTTCACCAATTACATTTTTCCAGGAATGACTTGTTATGCTAAAAATGACACGGTTGAACACTCAACAGGTACGTTTGTTACGTTTTCAAAGGTAAAAATCATTATTAGTACATGCGGCTGCAGGCGGTTACACAATTCGTTTGCCATGATTACGGGCGGTTACGGATTTGAGCCTTACGGTGACGGGCGTTTGCAGATTTGAGCCCTACGGTTACGGGCGGTTACGGATTCGATGCCCACGGTTACGGGCGGTTGCGGTTGCATTTTTTTAAACCGTGTACATCTCTACTAAGTACGCATCCTTCAATGTTACCATGATTGTTAGACTGTGCCGCTTAGCTTTGTTGCGTCCCGGACAGCCTACCTTGCAGGCAACCGATTTTAGCACTACTTAGACTGTACCGCAGTACCGGGCTGATATGCGGAACAGCTTGTATACTCAACTATTTTCAATAACGACTGGGTAAATATTATACATTTGATATGAATATAAATATGGTTATGGATAAGAATTCATGAACATTACTTCAACTTTGTGTGCGCATTCACATGTTTATTTTCCGTTGCAATGCTATAGGTTTCTTTTCGTTTGGGGGATTTATGATTAAAGTTGAAACAAGAAGTGAGTCCATTTGAGGATGAAATACACATACATTGTTGAGGACTCCGTATTTGAAGCATTCTTAGCTCAGCTCTTAATTTTTTCGTACAAGTTATAATACAAATGCATTTAGATCACCTCCATAAATGTATTTGGTTCCCTTCCATCAGTATTTGCTTGAGATCTGTAAATACTTCGTAGATCTTTAATCACACAGTATTGACACAGCGTCGTTACGCGCCGGACGCGAACATTCGATCGTCGAGCGACGTTAGCACCATGCTGCGGACGCCGTGAGAACTAAACCGTTTACATGGAGATATTTTTTAAAAATAGCGATACAAAGTACTTATTCATAATCCACCGCATTACCAAAAATTAGGATAAATCTGTATCTAACAAAAAAATATGTATTTTATCGTATCTTCTCTTATTCCGGGACCGTCACCAGACAATTAATGGACCAGACGGGCTTGTCGCGCTGCCATTGATGAAGTTTGATTTCTTTATGGAAAAACTCGTTCCTCTTTACAAGAAAAACATGATACCACGCGATACTACATTAATATATCTTTCATTCTGCATCACTTTTGACTAAATTTACTTAAATTTTCCAACGTCACTTAGCGTCGGAAATCAGACATGCAGTTTTGTGGAATCACTACATGAGGAATTTCAGTGAAATTTAGGCCATTTTATGAACAAAATCGTTCTCCAGTTTAAGAAAACCATAACACCGTATGATAAAGCATTGCATTGCCTATCGATATGTATCAAGTTTTTAATAGTTTTCTAAAATTTGGAAGCGTCAAATAGCGCTGAAAATTAGAGATGCAACTTTAAAACTGAAAATTGAAGGTGTGAATTACTTTCCATCCATACTTTCCATCCAAAGCCTTCGATTGGGACCATGATAACCCAACGTGGTCTCAAAGGTATAATACACATCCCGTAGGTGCTAAAGTGAGATTGTTGGTAAAGGTCAATGTCAAGGTCAGGTCACGAAAGGTCACTATGCGCAAAATATCTACGAAAATCATGCAACACATGTTTTATGGGGTATTTTATACATATAATTCGATAGTTATAGTCGTTTTACCACCTGACTTTACTTACGTGAAGTTAGTGTCAAGTTCAGGTGAAGGTCAGGTCACATAAGATCGAAATTTTAAATTGATAAATCTAAATAAAGAAGGCATGTTCCTAGACCAGTTTTGTCTCAGAAATACAGTGCTAACATTTATTTGTCTATATGTGGTCATTAAAAGCCGGAATTCCCGGAAAAGCCGGAAAAGGCAGAAAAAACGGAATTCCATAATATGACGTCCTGAGTTACTCATCCATAGGGATCGATAACTCAGTCAAAAACAAAGATATTGCTTTGAAATTTTGTTTGGGTATTGTCCATATGTGGTTCTCCAACATATATTCTGTTTTCTTTTAATGCTTGAAAATTTTGATTTTTAGGGCATTTTCCCCATTTTTGTTAAACAAAATTGGGGGTCAAAAACAAAATGGTCAACAATCCGAGATAGAGCCCTTGGCATTTGCTATCTTTTGATATCTTTTGCTCGGATTTTGCTTTAAAACATGGCCTTTGTACGGCCTGTTAAAGTTTAGCTGATAGTTGTTTTTCTCTCGTGAAACTCGTGTGTGGTATAGTCACTTAATTTGCTTTATCTCAAAACATTTTCGACGAAATTGCTTCAAAATGTACGGAAGACATACAATTGATGTAGGAGAAGGTACCCGAAGTTTCGCGTTGATAGCGCTGTTCGTTGTGTCTGTCCGCCCAAATGTCCGCATAGGGCACGAAGCGTAACGTTTATTAGTGTGAACAAATTGGATTGCATGGATTACAAAGATCATTTGTCCTAAGTTATAAAGTGGGAGGCAAAAGTTATAAATTGTGCAAGGCTTCCAAATGAAAACATTTTTTTTTGCGTAATAAGTATCCTTTTTCCCAGCCGAATTATATTTTCTACAATCTTCCTGAAGTACTTCAGGTACATACATAAGTACTGTAGGTCGCAACTGTTGTCGCTCATATAGCTTGAACATGTATTTGAGAGTACATGTGAGGTGGTTCATTTGCTGGTCAATTATGCTGCCAGCCGCGCCTTTCTTATGAGTCGTTAGCTGCCGCATGGAATAATGTCTTTCACATGGCCCCCATCAGTGTAGCTGGTCTTTCGTTAGTGTTTTGTTCGTTAGCCCTATGTCCCCAAACCGGACGTGTCTCTCATTCCGTCCACACAATCGTTGGAATGCTTTCTTGTCCAGCCTGCGTCCAGTTTCACTGGCGAGCCCCGGAAAAGACGGCCCGTCGTCTCGGCTCCTGTCACCGCCACTTGAGAAGCTGTGTCTGACCCAGGACATCTGGCTGTCACCGGCCGGCCGAATCCCGCGGAACCCTTCCATTTATCTTTCCCAGGATAATTCTCTAATTAGCTTTAGATAGCTAACTATCGGTTTAATTACCTGCCGCTCGGTGATCTTTTTGTGCGGCTCTGCCCTGCCGCGACGGCCGGAGGCGGCCGGACGGCGCCGGCCGCCTGCCGGCCTCCACTGCGCATGCGCGCCAGGTAGCGGTCGTCAGCGGCAGCAGAAGCGTTCGGTAGTCTGGCAGCGACCGTGGCACGGTGTCGGGAGAGAGAGAGAGAGAGAGAGGGAGGTGTGTGATGAGCGTGTTGTGTGGTGTCCGCTCCGCCAGTCAGTGAGCGCCAGGCAGTGACGGGTAGGAAGGACGGCAGACGATCGCAGTCTGTGGCGGGCCGCAGGCTGCCCCGCGCGTGCCAACATGCGTGTCATCCGAGTGGTCATGTGGAGCCTGGCCCTGCTCACCCTCAGTTTTGGACAGGTACGCCCCTCGCTTTTATGCTGCATCCTGTAGTAATTTAACCATGATTGGCAACGTTTTTGCAGTTAATATTGATCCATATGTGTACGTTCTTTTTCTCGCAATTCCATGCATTTTATTTATATTATTGTGTTTTTGTTGTTTTTCATTTTTATTTAAATAACTATAATTCAAAATAGGCAAGCATGAAAGTATTAAAAATGACGTTTCCGCGTCGTTAACAAATTTGAAGGCAAATAAACAATTATATTTAGGTGAATTTTCGTCCATTGGTCATTATAAAACCGATTAGCGTTAAATAACGCTAATCGGGTGGATAATGGTCAGTGGCCGAAAATTCACCAACATATAAATGTTTGTTTGTATTGCAGTTTGTTTACGACGAGGACAAAGTCATTTTTTATACTTGACACTACCAATGTTCCTCGCACGAGCGTTGAATAATATTTATAATTCAAACTTGCTCATTGCGAAGGGATGTATTTGTCTGTATCACGTTCATAAAACAACATTAGACGTCTTACAACATTTGTGTTCTGATCATGATAGGCGGTGCAGTGCAGATTTAAAATGCAGACAGATATGAGAATGATAGGAGAGTGCACATTTTGATAGGCGAGTGCAGTGGACGAGTGCAGTGGATTCATTATGCAACTGAGAGACCGTTCCTATTCAGCAGGTGTTACATATATTTTACCAATAAATGCATGAGTGTTTATAGATTGTAATGCTGAAGCCCATGGGAAAACACCGGCAGTGTTATTGGACTCTACAGGATCCAATAACACTTTTGTTATTGGATCATACCATATTTGACAGTCACATGATACAATATTTAATGGACTCGCGCCTGAAAAGAACTTTATTGAACTCGCCTTCGGCTCGTCCAATAACAAATATTTTTATCAGGCGCTCGTCCATTAAATTATAATATGTAACAAGCTTTCGTATTTGATGCATTTGCCAAATTACGCTAGCAATAAAAAACGCATGCACTTAACGACCAATTAATTTAGTAACACGCCAATATGTCATACGACCTCAACTAGATGTGCATCCAGGGCGTCTCATATTAATTATCCAAGTGGTATCTAAATAGAACTTAACCCTTCCTTTGCAACACTCCCTGAGGACCCCATCTGACCCGCTCTGTTCCTCAGGTGGCCGGCTCCGGATATTTCGAGCTGCAGATTCAGAAGGTTCAGAACCCGAGCGGCGAGAGACGCGACGGCAGCTGCTGCGGCGACGTGCCGCGTGCTGACGACCGCTGCCGGCAGCCCTGTCGCACCTCGTTCCGGCTCTGCCTCAAGGAGTACCAGAACCCGGTGCTCACCACCGGCTCGTGCAACTTCGGCAGCACGAGCAGCGCCGTCATCGGCGGCAACAGCTTCCGGATGACGGAGGTGGCCACCAACGCCACGCTGCGCCTGCCGTTCACCTTCTCCTGGATGGTGAGTACCGTGACGTAGCAATGATCGTATCGACGATCGCGTCAGGTGTTTGACTTAAAAATGTCGATACTGATTTATGTAGGTGACTGTAATTGTCAACGGTGGTACGTATTAGGTGGCTACAACCACATGCATTCGACAAGCACGAAGCGTCAATGTGATACAAACAAGCACCTTTTTGCATATTCTCTTTGGACATACAAATCGCCTTTATCTCGCGCCACTCGCATCGCCACTCGTCTCAATACCTGCCGACACGTTCCTGAATGGCCGGAGTGGAGGTAATCTCCACTCGACAGCCCCCCATCCCTGCTCTCTGTGGCGTTGTTTGGACGAGCGTGGCGCGGGCTGGCCGTCATCCCTGCCCAGCCTCCCTCCGTTCGGCGCTATCCGGCTGATCGCCGGCGGTCACAGGCGTCGCGCTCCAGCTCGGACGGCCGCCGGCTGCGGCTCCGGCTCCGGCTGCGGCTCCGGCTCCGGCTCCGGCTCCGGTGGCCGACGGACGCGTGTCCGGCGAGGCCGACGATAAGTCACGTGGCCCGCGTCTCACGTGGCACGCAGCGCCGCCACCGCCGGCTAGGTTGGCTGACAGAGGGGCTCCGGTGACGGCTGTGACGGCTGTGACTGCTGTGACGGCTGTGACGGCTGTGACGGCTGTGACGGCTGTGACTGCTGTGACGGCTGTGACGGCTGTGACGGCTGTGACGGCTGTGTCGGCTGTGAATGGTGTGTCGGCTGTGACTGCTATGTCGGCTGTGACGGCTGTGACAGCCATATCGGCTGTGACGGCCATATCGGCTGTGACGGCTGTGACGGCTGTGACTGCTGTGACGGCTGTGACTGCTGTGACGGCTGTGTCGGCTGTGACGGCTATGACTGCTGTGACTGCTGTGACGGCTGTGACTGCTGTGACTGCTGTGACTGCTGTGACTGCTGTGACTGCTGTGACTGCTGTGACTGATGTGACTGATGTGACGGCTGTGTCGGCTGTGAATGCTGTGACGGCTGTGACGGCTGTGACGGTTGTGACGGCTGTGACGGCGGTGACGGCCGGCTGACCCGGCCGATCCGTCATGGTGACCCGGCTGACCCGGTGGGAGCCGCCGCCGGCCGCTCTCGACCCGCCGCCATTACCCGGACAGCTGCCGTCATTACGAGCGCCGCCGGCCGGCCGACGCCGTAATGTTTCCTGTTGTCCGTCCGTGTTCATGCTTCTGTCCATCGTCGTCGCCCCGCCACTGCCGCGGTCACACTCCAGGACTCGGTGATGGAGACGTCTAACGCTGAGGCGCCACCGCCGCCGCACACAGCCCACAGGCCAGCTCCCCTGACAGGTGGCATCATTTATATACTTATTAAACCCTGCATTGCCTGAGCTACTGTATACTGTTTATTTGATCGGCTTGACAGACGACTATAAAGCAGCGCGTCGCTTCCACGGCCCTGCCCAACCCTGTTATGGTCTGCTACGATGTCTTGGCTCCTGAGCTCTACCTTTTCATGACGTCGAATGGTCGAATGCTTGCAGCTAGTGGGTGGGTATCAATCAAGCCTGTCTTTGCGGCAATCATTGCGTGATCCTCATTGCTTGTTGCTGCAAAATGTGTCTGTTATCTACAATATAGACCGACTTGTTTTCTTCAAAAGAAGTCTTATGACATTTGTATCGGTACAAATGATAGTGATGTGCCGAAGCTACTATACTGTCCAATATTAACACGCGGAAATGTCCATTAAATGCGGCGATTCTCACATCATATATCAGACGCGTCGCGCTGCGGTTCCCTGTCTGCACGCATTTCGGCTGCTCCGCGCGGCCGAGCCTCCAGCTGCTCGGCGGCGCGGCGCGGCCATCTGAGCCTCACTCAGATAGACGGCCGATTGCGGACGTGTTGACCGGCGCTCGCTGTGCACGGATCAGCCGGGATTGCCGTGTCGAGTGTCGTTCGACAGATAGGAGTCTTTCCCACGGCTCGGCACGGCGACCGGCCGGCCGGCCGGCCGGCGACCCGCCGCCGCCGCCGCCGCCGCCGCCGCCGCCGAGAGCGGTATGAACGTATCAACGCAGTGCCGATATCGCCCGACTAAGCTGAAATAAAGCTGATGTTGTTCAGATCGTGCGGCATCTCTGGCGCGTTTGGTGACGGTTGGCGTGCACCTGTGACCATCACCAGCGCGACAAAGATCGCCGTACACTCTCCGTCCGTAACCGGAGATCCAATTACGGTTTTATTCTCCGGCGGGCGACATGAGCGCCGGCTAACGGCCGGTAAAGATCGTATCGGCGCCTCTCCATCGGTGAGATCGGCTGCTCAGCGCGGCACCTGAATGATCCACAGCTGAGATCGAATTAAACTCGCATCAAACCGAAATTAAACCCACGCGCGACGCGGGTGACGGCGCCCGGCAGTTGATGGCGACATAAACGGCGCCTTAACGCGCGGCGCACGGCCTCTGCAGACGGGAGGAGAGCGGCGCCCCGGCGGCAGGACAGTCGGCCACGCCCTCGCGCCGCGTCACCATCACAGCAGGCCGCTGTCGGACCGTTGCGCAAGCCTCCGACACCTGTCGACGGGCCGCCGTCTGCTGTCGGCTGTCGGCGGGGCCGCCGCTGGGCCGCCGGTCTGCCGGTCTGCCTGTTGCAGCGTGTCAGGAGGCGCGCCGGGCCGGGCCGGCCGGCCGGCGGCCTTGGACCGTCGGGTGCCGGTCGGCGTGGTATGCACACCGCGCCGTTAGCGCCCAGTTTTGTCGCGCTGCTGTGCGGCCCGCCGCTACCGGCGCCGCCACCGGCGCGGCCGAGCTGCCATCCCTACAGCCACACTGCCTTCGGAGCGCCTTCGCTGCGCCTTCCAGCACGGCAGGCACGGCAGGCGCGCGGCAGGCCGGCCGAGACGCCTACCGTTTTCCGGCCGACGCACCGCCCTTATCCACTTCCCATCTCGCGGCGCGCCATCAGTTTGATTTAGGCGATCCTTACTCCCGTTTTTTGGCGTCTCCCGAACGGGGATACACGCTGCACGCAGCCGCTTATCATAATTATTGGGAATCGTGTCCGTCGGCGGGGCGGCGCGGCGGCGGAGGCGGCGCGGAGGCTCCCCTGGTGCGGCACACGCGCCGTTATCGCCTCCGCACCTTCCTGCGCCGCCTTCCCGTTCCGCCATCGGCCTGCCGGCAACTGCCGGCTACCAGCGGCCACCAGCGGCCAACGGTGTGCCAACGGTGTGCCAGAGACACGGCGGGTCTCAGACACACCGGCCGGTGTCAGTGCCGGTGGCGGTGATCGTTGTGGCTGCGACAGCTCACCGAGACCGCCAGTTGGCGTTGATGGCGGCGGCGCTATTGTGGCGTCCACGGCGTCACCGGAGAGACGTGACCGTCACAGAACAGCAGAGAGACGTGCCCGTCTCAGGAGATGCGTCACAAAGCGGCCGGTCCGCTAATCGGTCATTAGCGGGCCCTGGGAGCAGCGCTGTCCGGCCGCTAACAGAGACATTCGAAGAACAGCGGCCGCCGCCGCGCTGTGGGCCGGGCGCGGCTGCCATTCACGGCGACGACGCACCTAATGCGAGGTCACAGTTTTTCCATCATTACTCTCGGCCTGGTGACATTAACGACCTCTTCGGTGGCGTTTCTTTGCTCTGCTGCTCATTACGAGTGATTTCTGGGGCCGGGCGGACCGCCGCTCGGCCGGCCGGCCGGCCGGCCGTGGCGAATCGCATTCTCCGTGGCTGACCAGATACCAGGAGAGCCGGGCGGCGTGCCGGCCGGCGCGGCGGCGCCGCCGGGTCAGATCCGGTGACGTCCGGTTCCTCCGTCGCCGGAGACGACACGCAGCCCTGCAGACCGCGCGTGTCCAGTTCCGGTGGCGCCGGCTGCGCAGGAGATGACCTCAGGGCGGCGGTGTCACAGCCAGCGCCGTGTCGTGTCGTGCCGGCCGCCTCCCGGCGCCGGGCAGCCCATTGACACCGATCCCGCCGCGACAGAGGCCAATTACGGCGTCTGAGGAGCGCGGCGGGTGCAGCGGCGCGCCGCGGAAGCGTCGGGTTCGCCGCCGCCGCCACTGCCGGCCGGGATGTGCATCGCGGTGCGGCCTTTGGCCGAGGTCCCACGGCCCTGCCGATCCCGACTGAGGGCGTCTCACTGACGGCGTAGCGGTCTCCGTGACGACATGGCTCGATCAGGAGGAGCGCCGCCCGTGTCAGAGCATGGCGGCCGATAAAAACGGCACCGTTTGTTTGCTAATCGTTTTTGCGAAGCGGTTTCAATGGGGCAGTGATACTCGCTTCTCCGCTCGTGGTGGGTCCGCGCTGTCAGCCGGTTTCTCAACAGACTTTTCCCAACGTCATCGTCGACTTTTGGGCTGCGTCTCCTGCAAAACGACTCGGCCATCCTGTCCGTGTTTTTTGCCCATCATCACTGTCAAGTCGCTGCAATGTTTAATGCGGTTGGTATGCCACGCGATTTTTACGTTGGCTATCGCTGTGCCTGATCAGCCAATCGGTGAGCATCTGTCCTCGGATCAGTGACCAGTCGCGTCGAGCAGGTTTGGCCGACTGGTGCGCGGATAGCTCACGGTGACACAGCCCTACAGTGAAGCGCCGTCGCACGGATGCGCACACAGTCCGGTCCGGGGACAACAGAGACAGAGACAGAGCCAGAGACAGGTGCGACCGGTCCGGCCGGCGGCCGTTCCCAGCGCGGCGGTCCGTTCCCGCACTGCCGGCTAATGAAGCCGTGCCCGGCCATTCGACACGTCTGCGTCCGTCCAGCCTGTCCCGTCTGTCCCGTCTGTCCTGCCCCGGCCGTTCATCTGTCCCCTGTCGAACCCTCCTCAGGCCACACTGAAGGAGGCGTTTCCGAGGCCTCTGGGGTGCCGGTGGCGGCCGGTGGCGGCCGGTGGCGGCTCCTCAATGGATGCCGCCCGGTCGGCCGGCCCGTCCGACCCCACCTCACACGCCGCCACAAAGACACGCGTAATCAGCTTAGTGTGCTGTGTGTGCTGCGGCGGCGGCGGCGCATCTCACGGCCGGCTGTGATAGAGCCATCAGGCGGCGGCGGACCGGCGGAATCGGTACCGATTGGCCGGGTGGTCCGCCGCTGCCGACACAAACACGGCCGCCTGGGAGAGCGGCTGTTTGCGCCGCAGACACGGCCGCGTCCGGTCCACTAATTGAAGCTCCTGGTGTCAATTAGTCGCCGCCAGACCCCTTCTCTGACCCCGAGCCGCCGAGCCGCCGAGCCGCCAGGCCGCCGCGGGCTCACATTATCGCGTCAATGTGTAGCGGCGCCGGGATACAAAGGGAGGCGGAGGCCAGCTCTCATTCGATCGCAGACTATCATCATGGCGAGCAGCCCCCGCGCCCGCGCACCCGCGGCCTCTCACCCGAATGAGACCACGCGTTGAAGACCGGTGGAAGCTGGTGTTACCGCCGTGCGCCGCTGAATTTCACGTGACGACTGCGCGGCGTGCGGCGTGCGGCGTGTTTCCGATCCGGAGGCTCAGTTTCGTTCTCAGGGTGGCCGGAATGCCAACCCCTGTTCAGTGGCGGACACGGCCGGCCCCGGTGATAATCACGGCCGGGCCCCGCGGAGGTCCCACCCCGCCGGGCCCGCTGTCGCGGAGGTCCCACCCCGGCTGGCCGGCCGGCGGGGGTCGGCGCGGCACCTCAGAACTGCGATGGATGGCCGCCCGCCTCTGTGGCCCGGGTGACGGGGCGGAGTCGGCTGCCGCCGCTCTGGTGACGTCCGACCGAGGCGGCCTCAGCACCACAGCATCACCCCGTGATCGAGCGGATACTTCCGCCGCCGCGCTGATGCCTATCGCGACCGCCGGCTCCGGGCCGCACACGACCAAAGCGCCGGGCGGAGCTCAGTCGCGCAGCCGCATGCACACACACACACACTTCAATCCGCCGCCCGGCGCGCCGCACTGAAAACACGCACAACCGGGCGTCCTAACCAGTTGTGACCGGCGGCACGGCGGATAAGGTGGACATCCGGCGGGTGGGCCTGACAGAGTCGTGTCGAAGAGGGCTGCCGCCGCGCCGGGGTGGAGACAGCGGCGGCCGAGTGGTGGCTGGCGTGATGCGCTGCCAATCATCGTGCGAACCCGACCCGTCAGCCGGACCGCGGCGTCACGCTACACTCCTGCCGTGCGCCCCGGGACCGAGACGTGCCGGGTCCCCGAACGGATCCCGAACGGATCCCGAGCGGATCCTGAGCGGATCCCGAGCTGCTCCCCAGCGGCTCCCGAGCGGCTCCCGAGCGGCTCCCGAGCGGCTCCCGAGCGGCTCCTGAGCGGCTCCTGAGCGGATCCTGAGCGGCTCCCGAGCGGCTCCCGAGCGGATCCCGGGGCGGCCCCTGAGCGACTCCTGAGCGGCTCCTGAGCGGATCCTGAGCGGATCCTGAGCGGATCCCGAGCGGCTCCTGAGCGGATCCCGAGCGGATCCTGAGCGGATCCTGAGCGGATCCCGAGCGGCTCCTGAGCGGATCCCGAGCGGGTCCTGAGCGGATCCCGAGCTGCTCCCGAGCTGCTCCCGAGCGGCTCCCGAGCGGCCCGAGCGGCCGCGGGACCGGATTGACCCCTCCGGCCGCCTCGGCCGCTCCGGTTCGCACTGGTCCCGCCTGCTTTTTACGGCGCTCCCTGATGATGCTTATTGAGTTTTTGCACGTTTCTTATTAAGTTAATTGCTGGTACGAGGAATTAATCCGTACCGACATGGCGGGTAAAAAGCGTTTCAATTATGGAGAGTACGGAGTGACCATGTGTTGGCAACACACGGTGTCTCACAAACCCGTCTCCGAGACCCGTCCGTGAGACACGGACGAGGCGTCTATCGGAGCCGCTTTGTCACGGTCTATCCACTCTGCGATGCGGTATAGTGTGGTAGAGTGGTAGGCGAGTGGTAGTGTGGAGTGGTAGAGTATAGTGCGGTAGAGTGGATACTCTACGCTCGAGGCTCTCCAGTGTTACATAATACACGATAGTTCCGCGGCAGACGGAACTGTGGCGTTTTCCGCAATACAATCGTACTGCTGGGTGTATCAGTACAGCTTGATGTAACGTGACGTCATGTGATGTGACGTGACGCGAAGTAACGTCCCGTTCGCTCCGTTTTATCCGTGACGCTGTCTGTGTGACCGTCTGTGACGTCGCTCCGGCCTATGACGTGGTCGTCTCGACCACAGCCGATCTGTCTCAGGCTTTATTGACTCGGTCATGATAGCGGCATATTTCCCACGTGACGTCACCGCGTCTCATGATGGTTTATATACTATGCGGAGCACACGGCCACATTTAAGCCGAGCGGCCGGGCTGTGTCAATTTGCAAGGAGCTCTGTGAGCATTGCCTACAGTCTGGCAGTTCAAACAGGATAACATTCAGGGGCAGACAGGGGCGGAGACGACCATTTGCGCATGGTCGTGGTTGCAGGTCGTGGTTGCGCATGGTCGTGGTTGCAGGGCGATCCATCGTTAATCCAGACAGGCAAATATTAGACTGGCCGCTCCACCGCTACACTGCGACTCACTGCCCATGGCCGTATTAGACTGGCCGCTCCACCGCTACACTGCGACTCACTGCCCATGGCCGTATTAGACTGGCCGCTCCACCGCTACACTGCGACTCACTGCCCATGGCCGCTGTGGACCACCAACGGAATCCGTAATCCGAGTCAATCCTGCATCCATCGGCGCTAGTCGCCACCGTCCGTTATTGGCTGCGGTGAATCCTATCTCTGGAGTGCGATCTTGAGAGCGGCTAGGGCCGATCTGCGCCTTGTGGCCGGCTGTAAGCCCCCGGTCAACATGCCTGAACAAGCCGTCTCGAGGGCCGACTGCAGATAGCTGGCGATTCCCACGGCCGGTGCTCGGCACAGCAGCGCCTGGGCAAACAGCCGCTAATGCCGCTTATCGGGCACCACCGCGGCAGTGCCGGCGGTGGCGGAGGCGGACACCGGTCCCCGTACACCGATTGTTATTGTTGTGCCGTGCCGGCGGCGAGGGGCCGCGGCGGGTGTTTTTTGCTGCCGTCCTGAGGGTCGGGAGAGTGCCGCGCTGAGAGGATGCCGCCGCCTCCTCCCCGCGGAAACGGCCCCGGCAAGTTTTAATGGGATCGTGTTGGCGGCGGCGTCGACTTTTCCGACTCGTTTCCGTAATGAATTTCGTAATTAGAGCGGGGGAAATCATTGCTCATCTCGGCCGGCTGTCCGGTCAAAAACGGGGACAAAAACGGGACGCGCGTCATGCGGCGCCGCCCGCGAGGCGCGCCGCCGTCACCGAAAATAGCTGCCGTCGCCGCCGACGGGCCGCGACATATGGGAAATCATATTCGCAAGAGTTGTAATCAGCGCCGCCGGGCAAAAAGAGGCGACTGTCGCGCACGCCGCCTGAGAACGCCCAGCTGGCGCCGAGAAAAGTCCGGCAGCGCCCGCCGGTAATTGGCAGTTTTTTCTTTCGTCGGCTGAATGTTTTATCCGCCGGTGTTGGTGCACGCGAGATTCACGGTCATTGGTAGGGTCGGCCAGCGGCAGTGGCGGCGGTGCAGTTCCGCGGGCCACTGCGACAGTGCGGCGGCCATTACAGGGCCCTCCCTGCACGGCTGTTACCGGCGATTAATCCAGCGCTGTGCTGTAATGGGAGTAATGGACGACGTGGCTGCGGCTGCAGGGTCACCGGTGTCTCTGGCCGGCACGGCGCTCCGGGAACCGCCTGCACCGCCTCCCGGCAGCATCGGCCGGACGCTGCCGGCCATCGTCGGAGGGAGCGGGCCGCCACGCCCTGCGCCGCCGAGCCCGCCACGCCCAGCCAATCCCATCCGACTCCCCGCCCGGCAGCGGGCGTTCCTCAATATCGAGCCGGCGCCCCACCGCCCACCGCCCACCGTCCACCGCCCACCGCCGCCACCTCCGCCACCGCCCGACTGCAGCGACTCGGCGCCCGAGAGATGCCGTACGTGTGTGAATACAGGCGTCCGGGCCGGCCGGCGGGTGCTCAGAGGTGGCCTCTGACGGCCGGCCGGATTTATAACGCCGGCACCGGCAATTACGCTGCTGCTGCGAGCGGTCTTTTCGCGCAAAACACGGCTAACGAAGCGGCTCCCAGATCGGCCGTCGGCCGGAGCAGTAACTCAGAGCTGACGGCGCTGCCGCCGGAGCCGGAGCTGCCCGGAATATTAGATAGATCGGCGGCGCTGGCCTCGGGGCAGAGCAGAGGGGAGCGATGGTGAGCCGCGCGCTGCCGGCCAGCCACCGAACAGGTGCTTGTCAATTAGCTGGATGCGAGGTGGTCCGCGTTGTGGAGGGGAGGGGAACGAGCGGTGCTCGTGTGGAGCATCGTGCCGGGAGGGGAGCGAAAACCAACTGTCCGGCCTCGATAGGCGGAGAGGGGGAGGACGGCAGAGGGAGCGTCAGCGCGGGCCGTCCCGGCTCTCACGCGACACACCGGGCTCCCCGCGGTGCGGTCGCTGAATATTCGCCCGGAATGTGAGCCCTGTCCTCTGCACCCATCGGTTATCACCGCTGCGGGAGGACACTGCTATCACGCGCCCGATCTGACCGCGACACCGTCTCTCACGATCCGACCGGCCAGGCAAAAACCTCCCCCGACCCACCCGACCCTCCGGACCCACCGGACCCACCCCACCCCGCCGACCCCCGTCGGCGGGCGCGGTGCCCCCCTGGGCGCGCGCACGGCCGCAATCAAAATATCGCCGCGCCAGGGGCTGGACAAATGGAGCTGGAACAGGCGTGACTGGGCAATCGTGTCGGCGGCCGCCCGCCGGCCGGAACATTGCTGCTGCTCGCCGCCGATTGAGTCGTCATTGTGGCGCGGCGTCAGGCGCGCGCCCTGTGTGTCCGTCCGTCTCTGTGTGCTCGGCTCGGTCGGGGTGTGCTCGGCTCGGTCGGGGTGTGCTCGGGTGTGTCCATCCGCTTGGCGGTCGTCTGTTTGGAAACCCGACCAGCGGCGGGCCGCTGATCGGCGGCCAGCCTCTCCGCACAGAGTTTGCCCTCCTCAGGATCGGTTTGCTTTTGCCTGCGGCGCGTTTGCGCCCATGGGAGTGATCGTGTCGACTGGTCAGAATGCTGGCCGCCGGTTTACCCTCTCCGTGGTCTGCCCGCGCGCACCTTCAACTCTGCTCGCTGGCATGTTTGCAGAGCTTCCCGTGCCGTTCTGCGCCGCTTCCTCCCGTCATCCGCGCCCATTTGTTGTTGGTTTCTCATTCACTGCCCGTTAGCCGCATTCCTTTCATGTTTGGTTCCGATCCGTTCCCGGTTGGTTCCCGGTTGGTTCCCAGTTGGTTCCCGGTTGGTTCCCGGTTGGTTCCCGGTTGGTTCCCGGTTGGTTCCCGGTTGTGGTTCCCGGTTGGTTCCCGGTTGGTTCCCGGTTGGTTCCCGGTTGGTTCCCGGTTGGTTCCCGGTCCGTTCCCGCTGGTTCCTGCTCGGTTCCTGACCGGCGGCTCCGTTCCTGTGTGTCGCCGTGTCGGTCGGCTCACGGCTGGCTGGCGCTGTGCTCTCATCCGTCACCTGTCCGCCGCACCGTGTAATCGGCCGGCCACACGCACGCGGCGCGTGTCGCGCACGTGTCGCCGCCGGCTGCCGTGTCGTCGGCGCGTGTCGGTATCGACACCCGGCCCGCGGGGCGATCGACGAGCGACGCAGGGTAATGAGGTCGCCCCTGTGCAGCGACGTTGGGGCGGTGCTTTGTGCCGCTGCCGACTGACAGTTGGCCACCGGCGGTCGATCGGAGCGTTATGCGTCCCCTGAGTGGTAGTGCCGCCGGCCGATCGCGCCCGGCTGCAGCGGGGCTTATATCGAATTAATAGGCGCCGCATGGGCGCCGCATGGGGGCCCGTCCCGCCGGCCGATCTGTTGATGAGGGGAGCTGGCTCGCAGTGATCGGGACGGGGCGGATCATGAATCGGGGTTATGATGAACTTGAGGGGTTGTCCGTAGTCTGCCTGTACCGGAGCTGTTCGGTTAACTAACAGGCCACTGTCGGCTGTGGTCTGCCTGTACCGGAGCTGTTCGGTAAACTAACAGGCCACTGTCGTCTGTGGTCTGCCTGTACCAGAGCTGTTCGGTTAACTAACAAGCCACTGTCGGCTGTGGTCTGCCTGTACCGGAGCTGTTCGGTTAACTAACAGGCCACTGTCGTCTGTGGTCTGCCTGTACCGGAGCTGTTCGGTAAACTAACAGGCCACTGTCGTCTGTGGTCTGCCTGTACCGGAGCTGCTCGGTTAACTAACAGGCCATTGTCGTCTGTGGTCTGCCTGCACCGGAGCTGTTCGGTAAACTAACAGGCCACTGTCGTCTGTGGTCTGCCTGTACCGGAGCTGTTCGGTAAACTAACAGGCCACTGTCGTCTGTGGTCTGCCTGTACCGGAGCTGTTCGGTTAACTAACAGGCCGCTGTCGTCTGTGGTCTGCCTGTACCGGAGCTGTTCGGTAAACTAACAGGCCACTGTCGTCTGTGGTCTGCCTGTACCGGAGCTGTTCGGTTAACTAACAGGCCACTGTCGTCTGTGGTCTGCCTGTACCGGAGCTGTTCGGTTAACTAACAGGCCACTGTCGTCTGGAAATCAGGTGAAGCTCCGCCGTCGACCTCGGACCGTAATACTGGCCAGGAAGTGTTCGGAGCCGCTCGGCGGTGGCGTGCGCTGCGGTGCCTCCCAAACCTCGAGCATAATCCTCGAGCTCCGCCATTTTGCTGGCGGAGCTGGTCGGCACGGGTCGTCCGGCTGCAACGCGGCTGACCTCGGCTGACCCCGGCTGACCCCCGACCTCTGGCCGGAATCGGAAGCCGCGCTGCCGCCGTCAGTCGGGCCGTCTCCGTCAGTCGGCCGCGCTGTCGGGGCTGTGTGTTGCGGTCGGCAGCGATTGTTGGACCGAGTCAACAGAGCGGCCTCTGCACGGCAAACACCGCGCCGCCATCACTGAGCTGCAACTGTGCCTTGCTCCCACCGGGCTACGACGCATATACCGGGCGCCGGGCCTCCGAAATGAATGGAGGAAAAGCTGGAGGGGATACTGATACATATAATGATATGGTTGTGTTGCTATGGCGGGCAGCGTGTTCAGCGTGTGTTCAGCGTGTGTTCAGTGTTCAGCGTGTTCAGTATCACACAGCTGCCAGTAAATAGCGTTGGTACTCCTCCCGTAAGCCTGACCGCACGATCCGCCGGCTGGACGGCGTCTCACCGCCCGTGTTTCGGGCGCAGCGGGCCTTTCCTGACGGCCTGAGAGGCAGCGGCGCTCCCGCTGATGGCGTCGGTCCGCGGCGGTGCCAGGTGCGCCTCCAAACCGATTACCGGCCGGGATCAGCCGCCGCTCCAGTCGGACCGGGCCGGCAGCAGCAGTGGCAGCGCTGCGCTCTCGGCCAGGGAGGTCCGCTGCCGTGACCGTCAGAGTCCGCACTGCCTCCCCGCCGCCTGACTGGCTCTGCGTCCCTCTCGCTGTCTGTGTTGTCTCGCTGCTGCCGCGCTGTTCGTCATCATGTCCCGGTTTAAGCCGCCGTGTGTCCAGTATCCCGTGCTGACGTCATAATCACGTCATAATCAGAGCACGCCTGACCTGACCTGAGCCCCCGCCCGACCAGCCCTCGTCAGCCGGTACCTCAGCTGAGCTCCGAGCGGCGCTGTTGGTACACGGCGGGCCGCGCGGCGGCGGCAGCCGGCCCGCCGCTACTGCCGGTCTGACGTACGGTCGGCGATTTTTGCCGTGCGCCGACAGGTTTGCCTTGGACGGCTGCCGTGACGGTGCGGCGGCGCGGAAAACTCTCCCGATTTGGACGGGTTCGGCCGCTCACACCGTGAGAACGGCGACCGGCGGCAGCGCGGCGCCGGGTCGCGGCATCCACCCGGGGCAGCCCGCCGGCCACACGTGTCAGCCAGAGTCACGGGATGGTGCCGACGGTCACGAAATGTCACGTAGTGTCGCAGGACATCACGGAGTGTCGCGTAGTGTCGCAGGACATCACGGAGTGTCGTAGAACATGGCAGGACGTCACGGAGTACATCGATGTGTCATGTTGTGCCACAGAGCGTTACATAACATCACAGCTCATTGTGGAACAGAACAGCGTGTCACGGAATATCACGAAACATAACAAAGCGTCACGGAATGTCACCGAGTGTGCCTGAGCTTCCCGGAGATGTTATAGGCTGCCCGACCTAGGCAGGCGGGGACGTGTCGCCGCCGCCGCCGCCGCCGCCGGCCGGAATGCCGAGCGCAGATCTGCCGCAGACGGACGGCACCCACACCACAAAATGGCCGCGGCCCGTGGCGATTGCGGGCCGCGCCGCGTCTGCCGCCGGCCGGATTTGGGGCGCCGTGAGCGTCTACAGATGGCTGCTGTCGGCGGAGACGGCCGGCCGGTCACGGTGCGGGCCCTCTCGCCGGCCGTCAGCGGCCGCCAGCAGCCCGAAAAATGACCGCTCCACAGCCGAGATATTGGCGCCGTTGATGGCCGACAGAAGGGTTCGACGGGTCCGGTGCCGGCCCGCCGCTCCGGGAATTGGCTATTTCTATTCATCGTCCGCTGACGTGGGAAACAATAGATCTGGCTGACGGCGGCGGCGGCGGTGGCGGCGGCGGCGGCCGGACTGGCGCTGCCCCGGTTTGCCGCCTGGTTCGCTCTCTCGGAGCCTCACATAAATCGGCTTCGGAGCAGCCGGCGACAATGTGGGCCGGCCGACTTTTGTGACGCGCCACAAAGAGATAGGGCCGCGCGGGATATGTCTCCAGCGCGGCGCTAATGGCGCGGCGCGGCCGGCGCGCCGATGATTGCCTCTGCCGCGCCGATGATTGCCTCCGACGGCGGCCAATCAGAATCGGTGGCGTTCCTCCGCGGACCTGCCGGCGGTATCGGCCGATACATCGCGTCCTTCATCTGACCATCGCCGTCCGGAAAAAACGTTCCAGGTTGTCTCCGACGCTGGGACGTCTCGACTGCCGGCCACGGGCGAAAACACGTCCGCAGAAACGCAGGCAATCACTGTCACCGGCTTAAAAAATACCTCGCCGCTCTTTTACTCGTGCATTACCAGCGGAGAGTGTGGCGGCGCGGATTGCGGCCAATTTGACTCGGCTGCGCCACAACACAGCACAACACGCCCCGGATGCCCAGCAGGGGAAGGTGGCGGGAGTGGAGCGATTCACCGACACCCTGATGAGTGGGGACCATTTGGCGAGACCGATTCTTCCCATCAGAGGTCCGATGCCATTCGATCTACAGTC
The DNA here is from genome assembly GCA_036785665.1 of Chirona hameri. Lineage (NCBI taxonomy): Eukaryota > Metazoa > Arthropoda > Thecostraca > Balanomorpha > Balanidae > Chirona > Chirona hameri. The sequence continues at coordinate 40,946 of JAXIVJ010001779.1, forward strand.
CTATCCGGACGTCGGAATCTGGTTGCTACGCAGCTTACTCATTACCTTTATGATAAATCATTGACGCATTCCGTCAGGGCGGTAATTCCGGGTTACATGCGTCCAAGGGTTCGGACCATTCCCCGATCGCTTCAAGTCGCCCCTGATGGCCACCGTCCGGGTTAAAATTACATGTTTTCCGTCGTCCGCCTGCTCGCCGATGGCTGCGGGCCCGCTCGTGCCGCGTACCTCTCCGCGCGATCTCCGGCTATAAAGCGGGATGGCCGCGCGGTCGAAAATAACGGCGGAATTAATAGCTGGGCCCGCCGCCTGTCCGCATTGTTTGTGAGCGTCCTCTGGCAGCGGCCATTGTCTGGAGACTGCAACGCCGGGCGCGCGACGTGCCGCTAGCACCGGAGACTGCAGCGGGACGTCGGCAGCTAGCACCAGCCGGCCGCGACCGACGGCCGTGTCGGCGCGATTGACACGTCCATTTGGCGGGTCGCGGCTGACGGCCGGCGACTGTGCTGCTGCGCACGCCGCACGCAAAGACGCCGTTCGTCACCCGATACCGCCGTCCCCGGGCACCGTCCGAGCCTCTTTATCTCCACTAGGCCGGGACGCTGCCCTATCATCTCTCTCACGGTCGGACGGCGGCCGGTCCTCCGCGTCTGGCCGGAACGTGGACGGTGGCCCGGATTAGCCGGCGCTCATGACTTTACGGGGTCGTTCGTTATCGGCCGGCGCGCTGGCAGCTAATGGCTCTCGGGCCGGCTGCCTTTGGAGGTGCCGGCGGCCCCGCGCTCAGCCGCCGCTCGTAATGAGAAGGTCGGCTCGGAGACGGCCTTCTGGGAGCGGGCCACTCCGTGCCGACGGCGGCCACGGCCGGGATTGTCTCCGCGCGCCGTCTCTCCCACGGCCGGGATTGTCTCCGCTCTCTCCGGCGCATCAGCAGTCGGCGTCGCCACGCGGCGGCTCTCCCAGTCGTCAAATGTTTTCACTGGGAGACTCCCGGCTGCGGCGACTCGGCGGCGGCGGGAGGGGAGCGGGGAAGAGGAGGGGTGACGATGTCGGGCGCGTGTCGCCGATGAATTAGCGTCGTGTTCGATGATGTATGGCTGTTGGATGTGGGGCGGCGGCGCTGGCGACAGACGCAGCTGTCCTCCAGACGCGCCGACCGGAATAGACACAGCCCGCCCGGCCGTCCAACGTTTTTGTGAAGATAAGGCTGAGCATGTCGCCTGCTTTGATGGGGACCCATTGCTAATAGTCCCAACACATGCCTGCCGTTAAAGGCGACACATTCCTGGCCAATGGTCATCGCTCCGCACATAATGGATTGCCAGCGGATAAACAAACTATCGTCGATAGAACGGTGCAGTGCAACAAGCTTGGAAATGAAATGGAAGTCATGGAATAAACCCGCGATAAAATCAACGCTGGTGGTGATGATGAACAGTTCCGTGCTCGTCCGAACGCCAGGAGTGAGCGGGGACACCCTGGGCGCGTCACGACAGGAAAGTGGCCACGGGCGGCGTCGCGGCGCGTGGTGCGATCCCGGCGCTCCGCTGTGGTCGGCGGCCACCGCGATATTCCCCACGCTCGCTGTTTTAGCGGCGCTGTGCGGCGGCGGGGTGTAATTTGTGTCTCCAACCGGTGGTTACGCCGACCGGGGGCGGATCATTGCGCGCCCGAGACAAACGAGGTGGCCGGGCCTCGGCCGCGACACGCACCGCGCGTCGCCGCGGAATCCGCCGCGCCCGCCGCCGTCCGGCGTGACGGTGGTCAGCATTCAGCAGCGGTGGCGGCGGTCGCGGTGGGAGGGAGTTTTTGGTGGCCGGCGGTATCCCGGCGGCATCGGCGGCGACACGGTGCGTGGTGTCACGCCTCTCAATCACACTTCTCGTCACGCATCTCTCTCCCCTCCGGCGTATGCGGACCTCTGACGGTGGTTTGTGACCGCGCTTATTGTCTAGCCGCTGCGGCAGCCGGCGGGAGGCGACGATAAAACAGTCACCCGATACTCAGCTCAGCCGACGCTGGACGGCGGACCACGGCCACGACCACGACCACGACCACGACCACGACCACGACCACGACCACGACCACGACCACGACCACGACCACGACCACGACCACGACCACGACCACGACCACGACCACGACCACGACCACGACCACGACCACAACCACGACCACGACCACGACCACGACCAAGACCACGACCACGACCACGACCACGACCACGACCACGACCACGACCACGACCACAACCACGACCACGACCACGACCACGGCCACGGCGGCGGCGACAGCAGCGCGGGCGGGCTGGGCGGACCGGGCGGGTCGGGCGGAGTGGTGACAGCGGCCAATTAGCGGTCTGATGGCCACCTCGTGTGTCACCGCGGGTCAGCGGGCCGACCGCGTTCTCACGGCTGCTGGTCGCGCCCGTCAGCTGCTGATGGACTCCCGTCAGCTGCTGATGGGCTCCCGTCGGCCGCCGCTCGGCTGCCCGTCACACGCCGCTGATAGCTGCGGGAGGGCGCACCGGCAATTATAATATTTCATAACGCGCGCCTGTTTTTGCCGCCGCACTGACGGTTTTCTCCTGGCCGTCTGCCGCACTGCAGCGGCGTCCCGGGGGATCCGTGCCAGCCGCGGTCCTAATGTGCCGGCATTGTGGACGGCGTCGCTCCCCGGATGAACATCGGGGCTCGGGGGAACGAGCATCCGCACGCGAGAGCGTTTTAACGTTCCCCGGCGGCGCACCCGGCGGTCGTCTGTCTTGTCTGCGGCGGGAGGGGACCGCGCGTCCCTGCACGTGTCGCAGCCACCCGCCGCCGGCGGTGTGGCGGCGCTCGGCGGCGCAGTCACGACTCACGACCGCGCGTCGCGCCGGCCGCGACCTGTCTGCGGCGCGACGTTACGATTTATGGTGTCGGCATTATGCACGTCAGCCAACGGGCGGCGGTGCGCGCTGTTCCCAGCGGCAGCAGCGGCCGGTGTCAGCCAGGTATGCCGGCGCCGCGCCGTCGACTCTGACGGAGCGCTGATGGAGCGGCGAGCCGCGCCTCTGTGTCGCGGATTGTTAATTACGCCGCTCACTGGCGGCGTAATTAACAATACGCCGCTCACTGGCTACACGCATGTAAACAGCCGGCATTCAGGTGTCAATAGCGGCCGGGTATATGTGTTATTTCTGCGCCATTGTGTCGCCGGGCCATCGCTCACGCGTGGCCCTCCTTCCTTTTGTTTGCGCGAGGCGGCCGCCGGCGGCACAACAGTATCGCGGTGGATCGCAGCGCGCGGCGGCCGCCCCCGCCCCCGCCCCCGCCCCCGCCCGTGCGGAGGAAACACCACAGGCCCGCCTCCTCGCCGGAGAGAAACCGCACCTCCGCAGAGGCGCAGAAGGGAGAGTGCGCGCCTTAACGCTACCTCGCTCGGGGTCGGATAACATCACGACAAAACGCCTCAGAATTGGAAACAAAACTGTTAAATACGGCAGATATGTAAGCCGGGTAAGAAAAATGTCTGCTCTTTTCTGAGATTCGACTGAGTTTGACAGTGATGGAGCGGGCTGGACTTTCGGCTTTCCAAACTGACATGCACGCTGCCAGATGACAGGATCGCTGTCGCCCGTGAGTGACGGCCAGACAGCCGGACGGACCGGAGGACCGGACAGCTGTGGCAGCACAGACGCGCTGCTGCCGCCGCCGGCACCCGGCCCTCTCCGCCGCGCGCACTGCACCATCATCATGAATCCGAGATTAGGGGTTTCAATCGCCGCGGCGCGCGCCGACCGGCGGGGCGCACGCCGGAACCACGCACTTAGGCGGCGGATAAATCACGGAGCATGCGCTATCTGGCCGGACGGGATTTACCGCCGGCCGGAGCTGGGCCGGGGAGGCGGGGGTTTATCTTAGGCGACCGGGGAGGAGGCGACGCACGCGTCACGGGCTGCGTGACGGCCGGAATGCCGCCGCGTGACGGGAGGCATGTCGCCGCGTGGCGCCGCCGGCAAAAGAAGCGCGTAAAGCGGTCTGAAAATCCACAGAGCGCCGGTGGCCGATGCCATCAGTGGTGTTTTTGTGTGGCCCGGCCGGCGGGGCGCAGTGGTTTATGGGTGGCGCCGACACCGGCGTGGAGCGTGCCGACCGGCGGGAGGCGCGGGCCGGGCAGCGGCTCCTCCTGACGCCGCGCCGCTCCGCTCCACCTGACGCCAGACCGGCAGCGGACATCGCTCAGAAGGCGGCGGACATGTCTCTTTTGACGCGCTGCCATGTCGTCGGCGGCTGATATGTGACCTGCCCGGCTGGCTGTCGTGAAGTATTGACAGCTGTTCCATCTTCATGTCGGCCGCGGCGCTGACAGCTGATGACACACTCGGTTGAGGTCCTTCTGATGGCGTGATGCTGATGACTGCTGTCCGGCGCCGCTGTTATCCTAACCTTGGTCTCTGGCCGGCTGAAGGCTGACGCCGCCACCGCTGACGCCCGCTGCATGTTGGCTGCCGCCCCGGCCGGATTAGCGCTGCCTGGACAGATGACTACCGGATGGAGCCCGGCGAGCAGCCGTCACTTGGAGGCGCGCGCCGATATGGGCCCATAAATTCTGTCCGTGTAGTCGATTTGTCTCGGCGGCCAGTGGTGACGGCGGCCGGCGGAGTGGCTCTCAGGGGCTCTCTCGGTTGCATGCCGCGCGGGGATCAGGATAGGGCAGCACGGGCGGCGCGGGCGGCGGCGCTGGAGGCCGCACGCCCCCGGACGCCGCTGAGATGATGACGGCTGCTGTTGCCGACAGGCAGTGTGTGCTGCAGCGGAGTGGTACGTTGCACCTGACACGGCACGGCGGCCCGTCTGCTCACCGTGGGACCGGCGAGGCGGGGTATTTGCACCGCCGCGCCGGTCCCTTCGCTCGAGCCGAGCTTCTGCGAACACCGGCCGGCCCAGTTGTCCCACCAGCGCGTCCCACCATACCCAGTTGTCCCACCAGCGCGCGCTCCAGCGCCGCCGTGCGCCACGGCATACCGCCATTTGTCATTGTTTGTTGCGATGCGCGCGGCGATAGGCGGCGGCTGGGGCTGGGGGAGGGACGGCCGCCACGCCGCCGCCGCGTGGCGCCCGCCGCCTGCAACGTCCCTGCAGGGCGGCGCATGCCCGGCATTGTCGCCGTCCGCCGGCCGCGTTATCGGGGGACATCAGAGCCGCTCTGCGGTCTGTTTGGCGCATAGCTCGCGACCGGCGGGTGGCGGCGGCGGGTGGCGGCGGTGTATCTGCGGATCTGACGGCCGCCCGCGGCACAGGTGCCGCCCGTCGAGGCTCGCCGTGCCCGCCACTGCTGCAAGGCGATCCCCGCTATCGGCGCATCGGCGCGCAGCGATTGTCGACAATTACCGACATCAGTGTCACTGCGTCGGTGCGTCGTGTCAGCCGCCGATTTGCGACAGTGCGCCGCTATCGCCTCATCTGCGGCGGCGCTCGCGGCGTGCCACCGGTGCCGCAAAAAGCGTCAAATATATTCGCTGGCCCGCTGTGCGCAAAGACAATATGACGGTTTTTGTTGGTCGGCCGTCGCGATTCGAGACATTTGTGAGCGCTCTAACTCATAGCTTGTTAGTCGCACGGTCGCGCGCGGCTGATGTGGCCAGAAAAAGCGGCATACCGGACTCCTTTCTCTCTGTCACATTGTTAACGGCCGAGTCGCGCTGCTCTTTCTTTCGCAGCACACTCCCGCTCACTCTGCTCTGCCTTTTATCGAGTTTTTTCATTGACTTGAAGTATGCGCGGTTGTTATTTATTTGCCTCATTCGCTCTCTCCTAGCTCTCAGTCATCGACTGGAAGTGGATTCCTGTGGATCGGGTGTGGATGAATTCCTGTGTGGGCAGACCAGGTCTGATGAACTCCGTTCCAGTTTGTTTCCACTGAGATCCTGATTCGTTTGCTGATTTCTGCTCTGCCCGGCTGGCTGACCCGGGGGCGGGGGCGGGGCCGTGGTACCGACATGCGTAGCTCATTACACTCATCTCCGGCGGCGGCGAGAGGACGGTCCCGGCATCCGTATCCTCGTGCTCCACATCCCGGCTGCGGGCGGCAGCATGCCGGCCCGCCTCACCGGGCCGCCTCACCGGCCCGCCCCCGCCCCCGCCCCCGCCCCCGCCCCCGCCCTCGTCCGCCACCCGCCGCCCAACGCACGCCGCAGCCATTTGCATCGGGCACATCCATTTGATTGTAATTCCCGGGTGGACGCGATCCGGGTGTAAAATTAATTTTCGCCGGCGGACGACGGCGGGGATAATTGCTGGGCGGGCGGCGGCAGTGTTTACCTGGAGTGGGCCGGACGCATGACCTGGCCAGGAGGCGAGCTGCTGCTGCTGCTGCTGCTGCTGCTGCTGCTGCTGCCGGTGGAGACTCTCAGTGTTTCTCCGCGCTGATCCCGGGCCCCTGAACCTCGGACTGGCCACCAGGGCCACATGGAAGCAGCCGCATCCATCACGGCGGGCTGCTGCGGCGTCCGGCGGCTCCTCTGACCGAGCAGACGCTGTTTGAAGAGTGAAGACCTGACCGATTGGTCCACCGACTCACCGCCTCCGTACTGACCGCCGGCCGACTCAGGAGCCGGTGTGAGCTGTGACTCTCTGATAACCAACGGTGCTCAAACCCATCCGTTTGAAGCTGCCTTTGTTTCTGTGTGCTGTGACTCTGATACCAACGGTGCTCAAAGCCATCCGTTTGAAGCTGCCCTTGCTTCTGAGAAGCCCCGTGACGTGTCTCGCTGCGTGTCGCCGCGTTACGCCCGTGACTGCCGTGACGTGACGTAACTCTCCGTCACGTGACCTGCGGCGCTCGGCGTGCGGCTGGTGCGCGCCAGTGGGACGCATTAGCCGAGTAAACACGGCGGCCGTGTTTGCGGTGCGTGGCAGCGGCACGCGCGCCGACCGGCCACCGGCGCGTCGCCTCCGCCGCTACCGGTGATTACCGCGGCCCGCCGGTATTATTCATGTGTGCTGCAGCGGCGCCGGCGCATCTCATGCATTTACCGTGGTCAGAGGGCGGGCCGGACAGATGGAGAGGAGGGGCAAAAACAGCGGCCGCGGGCGGCGCGCGCCGCTGTCGCTGCCGGTTATCATTGCGCCCGGAAGCGGCCCCCGTGCTACCCTGATAGACGGTCCGGCCCGGCGGCGTGCAGCCGACTAATCGATCGCCGACCGGTGGCCGCCGCCGCCGGCGGTGGTGGTGGTGGCGGTGGCGGTGCGGAGAGTGCCGCGCTCTGCAGTGCCGTGCACGCGGCGGCGGCGGCGGCAGGGACGAGCTTGTTTAGTGCGCAGGAGCGGCAGGCCGACATGCTCGCTGCGCCACTGTCTGACCCGGCGTTTATGATATACGGTCTGTAGCAATAGTGGCGAAATTAGACGCCTCGCTCACTGAGGTACCACCACTCCGCCGAGTCAATCCGCCTCGTATTGCTGCTTGAGTCACTTGACTGAGAGAGTGTTTGACGTCGATTATGTTGTTGGCCATCGACGGCCGGTCTGCGGCGGCGCGGCCGTGGCTCGGCCGGCGTTTTTGTCGGCCGGTCGATCCGCCGCTGCCACGCCGCTCTGGGGACAGCAGCGCGGCCCTCTCCGGCCACTGGGCGAGCTGCCACTCCTGCCCAGATGCTATCAGCCGCCTCTCTATAAGAAGTAAACCCATAAAATACCGGCTGAGCGCAGCGTTAAAAAGGAGCTGGTCGACTTTAATTGGTAGTTTTTACATCGCTGAATATCATTAGCGCTTCGGGAGCCGCATAAATTGCTGGCGGGCCGGGCAGCGGGCCGGGCAGCGGGGCGGCTCGCCCCGTGGCTCCCGAGTCTCCGCAGGCCAGCCAGCACCAAATGAAATCGCTCCGTCCGATGACTTCGTTGCACGCCAGGTCAGCACCAGCGGCGGCGGCAGCGCGTTCACACGCAGCCAGCCGGGGCGGGGAGGGTTAGATCGGAGCTGGGTCGGAAGCCATAACCGCTGCTGGGTCTGACGCAGCCGCCGGTCAGCAGGCTCGGGCTGGGCGTCTCCGCCAGCTGTGCCGGTGGTCGGCCTCACAACGTGTCCCAGGTGCAGCGGAGGGCCGCTGCAGCCCAGGTGTGCCCGGAGACGCAGTCTGCCTGCCGCCGGGAGCTCGGGGGCCGCGCCCGTCTCCGTTGCAGCACGACCTGACCTCGGCCGCCGTCACCGCTGTTTGCCGGGCTCCGGTAACGATCCATTAATCAGCGGCTATTGCTGGTGTCAGCCGCACGGCAGCAGCAGCATCGCACGCGGCGCTCGTGCTCGGAGCGTCCGCCGCGCCCCCCGGATCGCTTCCCTCTGATCCGGCCCCTCCACCCAGTGGCTGCCGGACACTCCAACACTGCAGCACAACACACGCACACACACCCAGCGGCTGCCGGCGCCGCCTGCCCCGCTGCTTCCATTACAGCCGCCGGTCCGTCAGCCCGTCCGGTAATGAGCCGAGGCGGTGTGCCTCCAGCGCCGTCAGCTCCACCAGCTAGCTCCCTGTCGCGCCAATAAACCATTACGTGGCCGCAGTGATATCAGGTATTCATGGGCCGGCGGCGGCGGGCGGCGTGTAATCACACACTGGCAGCGTCACACTGCGACTGTTTATTGGCCGCATACTCGATGGGTTTAAGTATGTTATTAGGCAGCGGATACCGCGCAGGTCGGCACAGGTCAGTCCAGGCGGATCGCGAGCGGGCTGAGCCAAGAGATAGCCGAAAGCAGGGCGAGAGGTGAGGGCCGGGACGACAGCAGCATGGGAGAGCGCCGGAGAGGCGGAGGTGCGAGTGTTTTTGGCCGCGGTGCTCCGGACAGGTCGCGGTCAAAGTCGGCGCGCGCGATCGGGAGCGGAGATACGCGCGGCGGCCCGGCGCGTGTTTTTGCCGCGGCGAAATTGAAGAGCGAGGATGACGGCCGCTGTCAGCGACTGCCGTGCAACAAAAACGGACGCGAGGCGTCGGCGGCGGGCGGGGCGGGCCGCTCTCCTCAGCCGCGGATCATTACCGCTGCTGATGGAGTGACCGCGATGGCCGGCCGCGATCACAGGCGGCGGCGGCGGGGGGCGGCCGCCCTCGGCGGGGGGCGCCGCCGCCCTCGGATGACGAGTTATGCCCCGGCCCGGCCGCAAACAATCGCCTCCGATGGGAGATGGCGATTAGATGCCGCGTGTGCCAGCCGGAATGCCGGCAAGAAAACAGAGCCAGGCGACACTTCATCCATCTGGGGTGACGCGGTCCCCGCCGTCCGCCCGGCCGTGTTTTTTTTTTCTGCGGGTATGCGGGGCGATTATGCGGCGGTCGGCGGCGGCCCATAACCCGTCCAGTGTAATCAGCTCCGCCTTGTGTCGCGGCCACTTTACAGCGGATACTGACGGCGTCCGCTGCAATTTCAGGCCATTTCACCCATTACCCGCCTCCGCCACAGGTAGGCAATTGCTTCAAATTTCGTCGAATAAACATGCCGCGGGGCCGTAAAGCGCCGATAAGAAGTGGTGACTGCGTGATGTGGAGCGGTGCAGGGCGGCTGTTGGCGGCTGTTGGCGGCCGTTGGCGGCTGTTGGCGGCGGTTAGCGGCGGTCGGAGGTGCAGTGGCGGCCTCTGTTCGGGCTGACCCGGTCGCCGAGCGGTCACCCCGTGGGAGCGGCGCGGGTCAGCGGGCCGCCGCCGCCGCCGCCGCCCTGCCTACATTAGCGCTGTGATCGGAGCTGATCGGGCGGCGGGGACGCGTCACAGGGGGTCGAGCCGTCACACCTCTCCCCGGCAGTCCCAAATCAGCCACAGCCACCGACAGGAGGAGCCGCCGGCGCACGGTGGGCGGCGCGGCTCGCCCGCGGCAGCGCCGTCCGGCCGTGTTGCATGCCAGCGGGCAGTTAGCGGTCGGCATATGAGCTGCCGGGCGACCGAGACCGTGAGCGGAGCTGTCGCCGGGCCCATTGATCTGTTTCGATAGTCACGCCTGCAAGCTCGATTTCATCGGCTCAGCCGGGGCGCACGGCTTGTTTAGTGCCCCCGACGCCATCCAGCCGGGGCGAGACGCCGCGCGGCGCGACTGCCTGCTGTGTCGCGCTGATGGCGCCACTGAACGCGCTGATGACGTTGCCGGCGACGTCAGCGCGTCATCCTGCCGACGAACCAGGGCGACCGGGGGCGGCGGGAGCGATGCTAATCTCGAGTTCCTCTGAAGCGATTAGGGGTCTGTCTGCCTCTGCATCTGGTGCGCAGGAGCGGAGCAGGGAAGAGCGGCGTTACCCGAGCCGTGTGAGAGCGAGCGTTGCTCGAAGGCCGGGCTTCCGCGGCCGAGAGCCGCCGCCGCAGGCAGCTCTCTCCCCCGGAGAGGCCGGGATATGAATGTCAGGTGCGCCGGCCGCCGCCACGGAACCTTCCGGCAGATGCCTCTAAACGGGATTGGCAATGCATGTGAGCAGTTGGCCAAAGCCGCGAGCCTGCGATGTCTGTGTCATTGAGATAATTGATCATTAGATTACCGGCGTGATCCGAATAAATGCGATGAATATATCCCATGGCTGACATGGATTGCAATGGCTGACTCTGTGCAACATATTGTTAGCGGCGTTTGAATGACGCCGGGATCGGCGGATCCGTCTGCCCTTGGCGGTGATGACCCATTTCGCGACGCCAGATCTATCAGGATCCCAATGACTCGGTCACCCAATTACCTCGTGTTTACCGGCTTTTTGTGGTGTCTGCGTGACGGTCGCTCCAATGCCGCTGCCGCCGGAGCCAGACGCCGGCGGCTATTTTTACCCCGTGACACGCACGCCACATTTGTGTCCCCCGCGGTGCCGATTGTCCCGGCGCAGCTGCCGTGTGCTTCCCCTACATTGTCGCCGCAGCGGCGGCAGTTTTACGGGATGTCCCGCGATCCGGGCTCTTAAAGCGGCCGCCGGAAGCCCGTTTTTGCCGCGTCTCCTGCGTCTCCCCCCGCGCAAAACTGGGGGATGGCCGTCATCGGCGGCGTCGGCGTCACCCGTGTCGCCGGCGCGTGGGCCGCACGTGTCGCGCGCCGCCGCCGCCGCCGCCGCCGCCGCCGCCGCCGCCGCCGTCCCGGTGACGGTCCGATGGTGCTGTGATGACGCCGTGATGGCTCCTCTGGAGGCAGTACTGCCGCTGCCGGGAGGGCGGCTCCGGTTTCACGGTGACTGCCGGCCGGCGGCGGAGACGGATCGCCTCAGACTCCAGTGCCGACGAGCGGCCTGTTCCCGGTCGTCTGCCGGTGTCGATTTCGCGCCACAAAGGCCGTTCTGACCGCTGACGAATGCGGCGAGGTGCGGCGGCTGTGACGTCGCCTGCCCTCCGCGAGTCTGGTCCCACTGCTGCTCTCCGCCGGCCGCTGCAGTGCCGCCGCCTCTCCGCTCCGTCTCTGGTGTGCCGCCTCTGTGACCGTTTCCGCCGGTGTCTGTGTTCGCGGCCCCGGTGTGCGTCGCTGTTGTACACGTCTGACATGTGTCCGGACACGCTGCGGGCCGCGCTATACTGTACAGCGAGCAGCTATCACCGGCGGCATCACACGGGCCCGGACACAGAGTCAACAGGCGGCACCACACGGACACAGAGTCAACCGGTCGGGTTCCGCCGGCACCGCGACTTGTGAAACGACAAACGACAAACGTCTGATACGGTCCTCTCCCGTCCGATACGGTCCTCTCCCGTCCGATACCGATACGGTCCTCTCCCGTCTGATACGATCCTCTCCCGTCCGATACGGCCCTCTCCCGTCTGATACGATCCTCTTCCATCTGATACGGTCCTCTCCCGTCTGATACGGTCCTCTCCTGTCTGATACGGTCATCTCCCGTATGATACGGTTCTCTTCTGTCGGATACGGTCCTCTCCCGTCTGATACGGTCCTCTCCTGTCTGATACGGTCCTCTCCCGTCTGATACGGTCCTCTCCCGTCTGATACGGTCCTCTCCTGTCGGATACGGCCCTCTCCTGTCTGATACGGTCCTCTCCCGTCCGATACGGTCCTCTCCCGTCTGATACGGTCCTCTCCCGTCTGATACGGTCCTCTCTCGTCTGATACGGTCCTCTCCCGTCCGATACGGTCCTCTCCCGTCTGATACGGTCCTCTCCCGTCTGATACGGTCCTCTCTCGTCTGATACGGTCCTCTCCTGTCTGATACGGTCCTCTCCCGTCTGATACGGTCCTCTCCCGTCTGATACGGTCCTCTCCCGTCCGATACGGTCCCCTCCCGTCTGATACGGTCCTCTCCCGTCTGATAAGGTCCTCTCCTGTCTGATACGGTCCTCTCCCGTCCGATACGGTCCTCTCCTGTCTGATACGGTCCTCTCCCGTCTGATACGGTCCTCTCCTATCTGATACGGTCCTCTCCCGTCCGATACGGTCCTCTCCCGTCTGATATGGTCCTCTCCCGTCTGCTACGGTCCTCTCCCGTCTGATACGGTCCTCTCCCGTCTGATACGGTCCTCTCCCGTCTGATACGGTCCTCTCCTGTCTGATACGGCCCTCTCCTGTCTGATACGGTCCTCTCCCGTCTGATACGGTCCTCTCCCGTCCGATATGGTCCTCTCCCGTCTGCTACGGTCCTCTCCCGTCTGATACGGTCCCCTCCCGTCTGATACGGTCCTCTCCCGTCTGATACGGTCCTCTCCTGTCTGATACGGTCCTCTCCCGTCCGATACGGTCATCTCCTGTCTGATACGGTCCTCTCCTATCTGATACGGTCCTCTCCCGTCCGATACGGTCCTCTCCCGTCTGATATGGTCCTCTCCCGTCTGATACGGTCCTCTCCCGTCTGATACGGTCCTCTCCTATCCGATACGGTCCTCTCCCGTCCGATACGGTCCTCTCCCGTCCGATATGGTCCTCTCCCGTCTGATACGGTCCTCTCCCGTCTGATACGGTCCTCTCCCGTCCGATATGGTCCTCTCCCGTCTGCTACGGTCCTCTCCCGTCTGCTACGGTCCTCTTCCGTCTGATACGGTCCTCTCCCGTCTGCTACGGTCCTCTCCCGTCCGATACGGTCCTCTCCCGTCTGATACGGTCCTCTCCCGTCTGCTACGGTCCTCTTCCGTCTGATACGGTCCTCTCCCGTCTGCTACGGTCCCCTATCATCTACTGAGCTGTGAGTGGCGCTGGATACTTGGTGACGTGACGTGCCCTGTGTGCTTGCCCCGTGAGTTATGCAGCTGATCCTTGTACCGGGGACTGGCGGCGCTCTGCCCTGTGACCTCGTCTGACCCTGTGCCCCGTGATTTGACCCTGTGACCCGGCCTGCTCAGTGGCCGGGAAGTGGGCGGCCGCGTCTGCCGGTCCACTGGCCGGTCACGGCAGCTAGCGGGCTGCAGCCACGTGCAATGAGTCGACACGTGTAATCCCGGCCTTTTTCGGCCCCCGCTCCGGCCCCTGCCTCCGGTCGCCCCTAAGCCGCTTACCCCGCTCCGGAGTTGGCTCTGACGCGGCGCCGTGTTCCTCTGTTGCAGAGATACTTCACGCTGGTGCTGGAGGTGCTGGACAATGTCAGGGGACAGCCCGGTAAGTACGGACTACTCAGTACTCGGATTTCAGGCCGTATTGGTCAGCTCGGCTTTCAGAACCAGTTCATAGCCGCGACCCTCTGTGGCGAGCACGCCGGACGGCGGGGTGATGAGGGTGATGTCAGTGACCACAGGCCACTCCAGTCCGCCGTGCGTCGCGCCGCCGAGGCACGCGAGCCAGGGAACGGTGCCACGCCGGGGCCGGAATAATCTTCCCTCCGCCGGTGGCCGCAACGCCTTCCGTGAAGCGGATACGCCGCGCCATCTTGTTCCCCTGAACAGATGGCCGCGTCTGGAGCGCAGGTCCTGGCCGGGCCGTGCGCCGTGACCTGCCGGCCCCGCGCTGTCCTGCGCGGTGACCTCTGTCCCTCCGCATTGTCCCCGAGTGATGCCCCCAGTGATGACCTCCTGTCCTTCCTTCCTGTCTCTGCGCCGCGGCCCTGTCCAGTAAGTAGCTGCCCTCTGCCGGGCCGCCGCGCGCGTCAACCCTTTCAGGCCGGCGCGGGGCGATTGTGGCGCGGCACAGCTGTTGCGCGGCGCTCGTGACGCGGCTGTCACGATCGCGACGCGCTGCCGGCGGTTCCGGCGCGCCAGTGAGCGCCGCACAAAGGCGTGGAATGTGTCCTCGCACGCGGCGTAATTGGGCCGACATGTGCCACGTCACCGGCGCCGTCACCGCCGCCGTGGGATGTTCATTTCTCTCCGGACTGAACTGACTCCCGAGCCGGGGTGGCCGATATACCCTGCTGGGATGTGGCGGGGGCGGCGGCGGCGGCGGCGTCGGTATGACGGACGTGAGGGGACACATTCTCGGGCCGGTGTCGGCAGCCGGCGGTGACGACTGAGGGATGCCGGTCATCATTAGGGAGACCCTCAGAGTGGTCGGTATTTCCGGCGGCAGATCGGTCAGTACCGCCACTGGACCTAGTCCCCGAGATGGGACCCGCTCTGCAGTCTGTCTCAGGCCAGCGTAACAACTCCTATTACATGATCTCGTTCGGGTTCCATTCCTACAGTTAGTTATCATTAGCTATGATCACACAATGTCTCGGGTAAAATTGTCCTTATTTACATCACTTTGCATGCGTTCATCTGTGCATGTCTACTCAAATAGGTATATAAAACGGCTTTCACTCTGCCGTCCATTACGTTTTCCTTACCGATCCACTATGTGAACTATGTGACCTTACCTGACCTGACCTACTCGTTGCCCGGCAGCGGCCGAGGTGATCGAGCTGGCGACCCACTCGGGTATCCTGAAGCCCTCCAGCGAGTGGCACTCGACCACGCACCACGGCGTGGCCGCCACCGTCTACTACCGGTTCCGAGTGCAGTGCGACGACAACTACTACAACAGCACGTGCACCAAGCTGTGCCGGCCGCGCGACGACCAGTTCGGCCACTACACCTGCGACAAGAACGGAGACAAACAGTGTCTGGACGGCTGGGTCGGCAAGCCCAACTGCGAGACAGGTGAGAGCTCCCTCCGGGCAGACGGTGGACTTGCGTGAGATGCCACAGGGGCTAGGTCGGGGCTCCGGGACGCCAGCGGTATACTATACCGTGAGTAGGTGCTGCATTTCCCCGCATTGTTAGCCGCGTTGGCTTCAGTGAAGAGCACTGCTGATTGTCATGCTTATTTAGTAACGCTAATGTACTATTTATTGATGCATATACACGCCTGAGCTCTAAGATCAAACATGGTGCATTCTCTTGCCTCCACTTATCATCCATTGATTCCTTTGTGTAGCGCCGGTTGATTGTGTGTAAGAGACGCGGTAAGAGACGCCTGCGTAGGCGGGCGTTTCCCGGGCGTACCGGTGCAGAGCCGCCCTCCAGCAGCTGACTATAGTGACGTCACGGGCCCGACAGTGGAGACGTCACAGCAGCAGACGTGACGGTAATTGTCGGCCGTCGGGCGCCACGTCGGCGTGATGGCTCCGCTGACCGCACCCTGTGCCTCTGTGTGTTGCAGCTCAGTGCAAGGAGGGCTGCCACCCGGTGAATGGACGCTGTGACAGGCCGGGCGAGTGCAGGTACGTGCTACGTCTGTGTCGGCTGTGTCGGCTGTGTCGGCTGTGTCGTCTGTGTCGTCTGTGTCGTCTGTGTCGTCTGTGTCGGCTGTGTCGGCTGTGTCGGCTGTGTCGGCTGTGTCGTCTGTGTCGGCTGTGTCGGCTGTGTCGGCTGTGTAGTCTGTGTCGTCTGTGTCGTCTGTGTCTGTGTCGTCTGTGTCGTCTGTGTCGCGGACCTCCCACGGCACGGCCGTCTGACGCGGGGAGGGGGGGGGGGGGGCGGTAGTTGAGCCGGTCGTGCGGAGCTGCGTTTTCCAACGTGTATCTCCGGCCGGCCATATGGCGCGCAGTGCACGCCGATAGTCGCCGATTAAAGAGCACCGCTGCGAACTTTGCTCGTGGGTCGATACTCCGGCGAAACGCCGCCACCTGGACGGCCAGCAGCCGGTCTTTTTGCCGGGCACTGATAGGCCGCCGGCGCGGCGTGTTGACAGAGTGTCGCGCTGACCCCATCCCTATCGACGGCTATCGGAAGCCTCAAACACGGCGGCGCGCCACAAACCAAACACGCCCCACCTGGTCTAATGATCATATTAATCTGAAGCCCGGCATGGCACAGGAAGCGCGAAGTCCCACAAAAAGCGGCCATTGTGCGGCGCGGCGAGAGCAGCGCCTCGCAGCAGCCCGCGCCAGTCATGGACGCGCAGCAAAAATATTATATTTCTGCTGTCCGCCGCCGGCAAAAACCTCGGCAACGACTGCGTCAGCCGCGCCGCTGCCGCTACGGGAAAAACAGCGCAGCAGCGGCGACAATGGCGCAGTTGGCGCTGTGACGGAGGCGACATGACTGCCGCGTCGGCCGGTGCCAGTCGGCCGCTGACGCTCCGGTCAGGTCATTACCTTTCTCTGACGGCGGCCGGACCTCCGCCTCTCTCTGCCTCGCTGACCGTTCCGCGCGAGATGGACACCAGCGTCGGCCGCCCTGCCGACACCGCCCTGGAAGCCCGCAAAGAACGGCCGCGCGCAGCCGCCGCCGCCGCTTCTCGCCGCGCCGCGCCGCTTCTCGCCGCGCCGCGCCGCCTCACGCCGCGCCGCGCCGAGAGTGTCGACGGCGCCGATGGTATCGACGCGTGGTGCCGGGCGGCGGCGTTTGTGGCGCTTTTTGCGGTGCCGGCGCCGCCCGGCGTGAGATGCAGTGCACGTCCTGATCTGCCGGATAGCGGCCGCCGTCAGAGCCTAATGAGACGGGCAAGCCGGCCGGCAGCGCTGCCTCCGTGCCGGCCTACCGCTGCTGAGATGAGGCGCGGGCAGAGGCCGGCCCCTAGCGCTGCTCCTCCTGTGTCTGCCTACCGCTGCTGAGATGGGGCGCGGGCAGAGGCCGGCCCCCAGTGCTGCTCCTCCTGTGCCTGCCTACCGCTGCTGAGATGGGGCGCGGGCAGAGGCCGGCCCCCAGCGCTGCTCCTCCTGTGTCTGCCTACCGCTGCTGAGATGAGGCGCGGGCAGAGGCCGGCCCCAGCGCTGCTCCTCCTGTGTCTGCCTACCGCTGCTGAGATGGGGCGCGGGCAGAGGCCGGCCCCCAGTGCTGCTCCTCCTGTGCCTGCCTACCGCTGCTGAGATGGGGCGCGGGCAGAGGCCGGCCCCCAGCGCTGCTCCTTCCGTGCCGGCCATACCGCTGCTGAGATGGGGCGCGGGCAGAGGCCGGCCCCAGCGCTGCTCCTTCCGTGCCGGTCTACCGCTGCTGAGATGGGGCGCGGGCAGAGGCCGGCCCCCAGCGCTGCTCCTCCCGTGCCGGTCTACCGCTGCTGATAGGAGACGGCCAGTGCCGCTCCCGTGCAGGAGTTGCCGCCGCTGCTGCTGAGACACGCTAAATCCTGGCCTGCCTGTCGTGGATCAGGCGGCCGGGTCACGCCGGGTTTTCCAGTGCCGGCCGGCCTGCTCTCGTTACGGGGAGCCGTATCTACACCCGGACACGGGACACGCTGCGCCGCTGTCGAACTGATAGCGACGGAAAATATCCGCAGACAGTTCGCTGCAAAATTGGCAGCGTTGCTGTTGTCGCCAGCCTGGCAGTCGCTTACACAGACACAGGGATTGGCCAGTGGTCACCAGCGCCCAGTGAAACTGGCGTGAACCACCGGCTCCTGGGCTGTATTGGTTGTCAGTCTTACGTGCCAATTTTCGTCACTACGGTTCGCGACAGACACGACGACCATCGGTCCGGCGATGTGCCGGACCGCCGACCGATGTCGAGACACCTCACAGAACCGGTGCTGACGAACTTTCCCGCCAGGCCAGCGCGGCGGCCCGACTTCCCGCTTCCGTTAGCGATTCGCCGAGCGCAGTATCCGGCTCGGGCCACTTCCCACGAACGGCTGCCTGCCGCGCCGTGTCTTCTGTGACTCCTCGCCGCTCCACCGACGGCCGCCGTGACTCAACAGTCAACACGGAGTCAACGGAGTCAACGGAGTCAACGGAGTCAACGGAGTCAACGGAGTCAACGGAGTCAGACGATACACTGCAGTTGGAGCGGCAGGGCAGGCAGTTGACCACCTGAAGGGACAGGGCAGTGCCTTAGGCCGACGCTGTCTCCCCGGCGCCATACCTGTCCAGGGCCCAGGACGGCGGCGGGGTCCTATCTGCCCAGGACGGCGGCGGGGTCCTATCTGCCCGGGGCGGCGGCGGGGTCCCGTCTGCCCGGGGCGGCGACGGGGTCTTGTCTGCCCGGGGCGGCGGTGGGGTCCTGTTGCCGTCCCTGGACCCCGGGTCGGCGGCGGGGTCCTGTCTTCCCGGGGTGGCGGCGGGGGTCCTGTCTTCCCGGGGCGGCGACGGGGTCCTGTTGCCGTCTCTGGACCCCGTGGCGGCGGCGGGGTCCTGTCTGCCCGGGGTGGCGACGGGATCCTATCTGCCCGGGTCGGCGGCGGGGTCCTGTCTTCCCGGGGTGGCGGCGGGGTCCTGTCTTCCCGGGGCGGCGACGGGGTCCTGTCTTCCCGGGGCGGCGGCGGGGTCCTGTTGCCGTCCGCGCGCCGCTGTGGAATGCCGCTCGCTCCGTGTCGGGACCACAACCGGCCGACGATGTGGGATATGTGCCTTATCACTTGTGCATCGTCGATCACTGCATGACACCATGGACCGGCATGTTGTAATCCTTTCGTGCGGCGCGAACAGGGTAGGCGCCAGGAGCCCCGGGCGGGCGGCGGGCGCTCAATCAGCGGTCGGCCGTCGGCGCCGCATTACACCGGCACTGCGCTGTCTCCGCTGCTGTCGGACCGGACCGGGGACCGGCCGTGCCGTGCCCCCTGGCAGGGGAGCTGGGCGCGCCTCTGGCTGGCACCGTGACCGGGGACCGGCCGTGTCGTGCCCCCCTGGCAGGGGAGCTGGGCGCGCCTCTGGCTGGCACCGTGAGAACGGCTGGACCAGGGAGCGGCGGCCGCCGTGAGTCAGCCGGCTCCGGTCCTGCTCAGGCCGGGCAAGGTCAGAACCACCGGCACAGCACGGCACGGCACGGCACGGCAGGAACGGCACGGCAGGCACGGCACGGCAGGCACGGCACGGCACGGCACGGCAGGGCAGGCACGGCACGGCACGGCACGGCACGGCACGGTGCGGCACGGTGCGGCGGTACAGAGCGCACACTGCACAGCACGGCATCACTCCTGCCGCACCCAGACTCCCGATCTACAGCTACGGCGAACCTGACTGGGCCGCCCACACGGGGTAGTTGTCGACTCATCGTCCGCACACGGCAGAGCCCTCTCTGGCGCGTGTACCGGTGGTGACCAGTGGCCACCCGTGTGTCGGGGGACGACCCACCCTGCAGGAGCCAGATCATACCGGACACCGGAGCCACCTCTCCCGGTCCGATCGTCGCCTCCCACCGCATGTAAACACGGGTCCGACGCCGCCGCCGACCGCCGTCGTAAGCCGTCGTCGACAAATCGACGCCGCGCCGCCATGCATTTATTTATGAGCAGCGCCGACCGGTGGCGGCGGCCGCGACGACTCTATCGCGTGTTCGCGGCTGTCGCAACGCGCCGCGTTCGGCGCCGCTGCCGCAGTAGCCGCGCCGTAATTGTGCGCGGGCGGACGGGCGGCGGACGGCGCGCGCGCTATCTCGGCGGTCGCCTGTTTGTTTAGGTCGCCGCCATGTCGGAGATGGCGCGATCGGCCGGCCGGCGGGCTCTGTAGCTAATAATTGACTACCTAATTATCGAGTACAGGGATTCCGCGGAAGATGGCGCGATACTGCGTAGACCATTAATCTCGACCAGTGGAAATAATCACCTGAAGTGAACGGTCGTCTGCCGCGCGGCCTCCGCCTCCGCCGGCTCTGACCCGCGGGTACGGGACATGGCTCCGCCGAAACTCCGGTGGTCTGCTGTGCGGCCTCCGCCGGCTCTGTCCTGCGGGGCACTCGGCTGGCCCTGTACGGCTGCCGGGGACAGTCCACCCGCGACCAAAACCCACTGCCGGCCGCCAGCCAGTGTGTGTAGCGGCTCTGGGGACAGGGAAGTGGGGGACCCGCAGTTGCTATGGTACACACTAAGGTCCGGCTTCTTTCTCCTCTAGCGTATGTTTGACGGCGAATTAAGAAACGACCATATATGCATTCAAACTGCATTACTGAGAGCTTCAAATTTATATATATATATATATATATATATATATATATATATATATATATATATATATATATATATATATATATATATATATACTCTCAGTAATGCGGTTTGGATGCATATATGGTCTTTTCTTAATTCGCCGTCAAACATACGCTGGAGTAGAAAATGAGCCGGACCTTAGTTTGTACCATAGCAACTGCGGGTCCCTGTACATGGAGAGGGACGAATGACAAGCGAGGAGACTAAACAATGGCCAGAAACTCCACCCAAACCTGGACTGTTGACTGTGCTGAAGTGACTCCGACATGTCCCCTCTGACCTCTGACCTCTGACCTCTGTCCGAGCGGTGTCGCTGCTACCCCATCTCGCCTCGGAGTCGGGCGGTGGTGGCAGTGACCTGGGCCGGAGGCCGCCGCCGCCGCCTCTGCGGGGGGGGGGGGGGGGGGGGGGGGGGGGGGGGCGGGGGGCGGCCGAGGGTCCGGTTCGCACCAGGCCAACATTAGTCGGGCTGCGGTCACATATCTGTCGCAATGCTATTTAATTAAGCGACGCTAACTCAAATGCCGCGGCGCTAATGACGGGCGTAAAGCGGGTCTGGTGCAGCCGCGTCTGTCAGCACCAGCTTCGACCGGCCGGTGTCCGGTTACACCGCGCCTCCTGTGGAGCCTGGCCGGGGCCGCGAAGCCGGATACAGACGGAATTCGCACCCCCCCCCCCCCAGCGGGCCCGTACCCAACTATGTCAACAGGCGGTGACGACGGGATACTGTAGTCTGTAGCTGAAGTGAAATGTGTATCCTCTCAGTTAATGCAAAATCAATATCAACACGTAACAATGACTTTGTTGTCATCCTTGGTTTTCATTACCGCATGCTTACCTACTCGCATGCAGATGTTTGTGATGATGTGACATTTACAATGCATCGTTGTTTGACATCTTGGCATGGCCGGCGGCAGTATGCCACCCCTGTGACCCGACCATGGCCGGCGGCAGTATGACCCCCTGTGACCCTCATGGCCGTCGACTGACCGGCGCCACTGTCCCGTGATTTCAGGTGCGAGCCGGGCTGGCAGGGAGAGTTCTGCGACGAGTGCCTCCCCTACCCGGGCTGCAAGCACGGCTTCTGCAACGGCAAGCCGTGGCTGTGCAACTGCGAGCTCAACTGGGGAGGCATCCTCTGTGAACAGGGTGAGTAAGAGTCCCACCCTGCCCTGCCCTGCCCTGCCCTGCACTGTACTGCCCTGTCCTGCCCTGTCCTGTCCTGTCCTGCCCTGCCCTGCCCTGCCCTGCCCTGCCCTGCCCTGCCCTGCCCTGCCCTGCCCTGCCCTGCCCGGCCCGGCCCTGCCCGGCCCTTCCTGCCCTGCCCGGCCCTTCCTGCCCTGCCCTGCCCTGCCCTGCCCTGCCCTGTCCTGCCCTGCCCTGCCCTGCCCTGCCCTGCCCTGCCCTGCCCGGCCCGGCCCTGCTCTGCCCTGCCCTGCCCTGCCCTGCCCTGCCCTGCCCTGCCCTGCCCTGCCCTGCCCTGCCCTGCCCTGCCCTGCCCTGCCCTGCCCGGCCCTGCCCTGCTCTGCCTGCCCTGCCCTGCCCTGCCCTGCCCTGCCCTGCCCTGCCCTGCCCTGCCCTGCCCTGCCCTGCCCTGCCCGGCCCGGCCGGTCGCCTGCTGATGCCATCGGAGCGGCGGCTGGCCGGCCGGCCGGCGAGTTGGGCGCTGTTCCAGCTGTAAACAGCTGCCGATAGTCGTGCCCGATAGATGTCGGACGGCGACCATAACCTGTGGCGTTGCAGCGCCGCCGTCGTGGACGCCGAGGCGCCGAGGCCGGGCCGCGTAGGAATTAGCCACTGGTGTCCGGCCGGCCGGTCGCCCGGCGGGGAGGGGCGCTTGGGAGGGGCGGACGGCCCGGACACGGACGCAATCACCTCCCTGTCGGTCTGAGCCGGGTCCTCATAATCACCACGAACGCACAGCTCTACATGTGGATTGTGGAACCCCTGGTCCCGGCCGGCCAACTGACCGGCTGGCTGGCTGGTGGTGTGCCGTTTGACTGCGGAGCTCCGGAGCGTGGGCGCCGCGCTGAGGCCGTCACGTGGAGGCAGAACAATACAGAGCCGAGCGGTGGCCGACAGGCTGTCATTGCGCCAGGACGGCCGCGGACATCGGCGGTGACGGCGGTGACGCCCGCGGTGACGCCGCCGGCAGAGGCGGGACACAGGCCGTTCCTGTATTCACGGGCGACCAAGGTTCCCCGTGTGTGGACGGCACGGGCCCCATTGTAAGCCCATTTGGAGTCCCGCGGGGCCGGGTGGTCGGCTGAAGGCACTCTGCGCCCCTCTGAATTATGACAGTGTTATTGGATTAGCTCGGGAGAAGAGGAAAGGCCACATCTGGCCCGCTTTAATATCAGACGCCAGTGTCAATTCAAGTGTTGACTCATTTGGATGCCGAGCGGGTTGCTTCAGTATGTTTTCTCCGACAGGTTATGACGAATGAACCTGTCTCGTGACTTCGCACGTGCCAATACGGCTTTGTGAACGTAAATGAATGATGATGATAGCTTCTACCACCTGTCGCGGCTAACCACAGAATGAGGTCTCGGCGAATCCATCAAAATCCCGCGGCAGGGCTTTACTGCCATTCAATGATCGGGGTGGAGTTTCATGAATAGTCGATAATTAAGTTTAAGCCCACTCCCCCGTATGGCGTATTTCACCTAATCCCGAGGGAGCTTAGCGCCGGATCGTTTTAACCCAAATGTGCAAAACAGCCAAATTCGGTTGGCGCCTCTTGACGGGGGATTGCGCTGCCGGCGGAGGGGAGGTTCCGTCATGGCGGGGGGGAGGCTCCGTCATTTTTTATCGCCGGTCGGGGGAGCGCGGGTGTATGCAGATGGCTGCAGGCGGAGAGCGGCGGCGACAGCGGTGTCGCCGGCGCTCTCTATCATCGGAGCTGCTGACAGCGGCCGCTGTGATCGTATCGATAACTTTGATCTGATTTCACGGCGCCGTCGACCGCAGAAGGGTGGAGCCGATCTGGGCCGGCCGAATTTATCGCCGGCCGTACAGGGGACCCAGATCTGTCGGCTCATAAACCGCGCCGCCGCCGGCCGACAGACACTCACTGCAGGCGCCGTCACTGCAGACGCTGCCACTGCAGGCGCCGTCACTGCAGACGCTGTCGCTGCAGCCGCTGTCGCTGCAGCCGCTGTCACTGCAGCCGCCGTCACTGCAGCCGCCGTCACTGCAGCCGCTGTCGCTGCAGCCGCTGTCGCTGCAGCCGCCGTCGCTGCAGCCGCTGTCACTGCAGCCGCTGTCACTGCAGCCGCTGTCACTGCTGCCGCCGTCACTGCAGCCGCTGTCACTGCATGCGTTGTCACTGCAGCTCCGCTGTCGCTGCGACTGGCTGGCTGGCTGGCTGTGTCGTCACCGCTGCGTGCCGTCGCAAGACACAGACCCCTGTCCGGTGACCCCGGTATGGTGACCCCGGTATGGTGACCCTTGTTGGCGCCCCATCGGTCGTCGTGTGCTCAATTGACAGGTCGCGGTGTCCCGCCGAGACGTTTGGACGGCTCTCCACTGTGGCTCCCACTGCCGTGATCGCTGCGGCGGCCCGACGGAGGCCAAATATGCCGCCCCGTGATAAACGATCCCGCCTTAATAATGTCCCCCGCCGCTCACAGCAACCCGGCGCCGCCAGCCCGTCGGCCAATAATAACGCCGGCATTGTTGGCCAGTTTGTAATCACGCGCCTCGCAGAATGGAGCCGATCTCCCGGAGACCTGAACGCGCGCGCCTCGCGCCGGGCGCTAACACCGAGAGACTGCGACCGAGGGCCGCGAGGAGCCGCGCCCGAGCCGCGCCCGTTTGAGCTACGGCGCGATCAGCTCCTATAAATAATCACCGCTGAAAAGGTAGCAGCGGCGACCGGCTCGTAAAGCAGGCAGCGGCCGGCAGCGCTGCGTGGCTCCGACATTGTTAGGCCCGCTGCACACGCTAACGTATGTATATTATGCGCCGGCGAGAAATCCGCTCCTCCGCGCCTGTCATCCGCGCACCTAACGAGAGAACCGGCCGGCGGCGGCGCGGCGGACGAAATCGCGCCGCCGATCGTGATCGCGCCGCTGACTTGCTGGTTACCGAAACAATGCGCGCGCCCGATTTCGCCATGGGAGGCGGCGTGTTCTCAGCGCGGCGCGGTGTTGCAGCGCTGCACGCCGCGTCACGTTTGTTTGGGCCGGCGGCGGCGGCGGCGGCGGCCGTGTCGCGCCGGCCGTGCCGCCGCTGACGTGTCGCCTCTCGGACCCCGTCACCGGGGAGACGTGCCGGCCACTCCGCTCCGCTCAGCAGCCGCAGAGGGCCGGAACAGGCACGCCGATGTCGGCAGCCGCGGGGTTTCCCTCGCTGGTGTCACGTCTCCGCCGCCACCCCCGCCCTCCCGCTACTGTAACCCCACTGACCCGTGACTGACCCGTGACTGACCCGTGACTGACCCGTCACTGACCCGTCACTGACCCGTCACTGACCTGTGACTGACCTGTGACTGACCTGTGACTGACCTGTGCCCTCTCCGGCAGATCTCAACTTCTGCGGCACGCACGAGCCGTGCGTGAACGGCGGCACGTGTGAGAACACGCGGCCCGACAAGTACCGCTGCACGTGCCCCGAGGGCTTCTCCGGCGACAACTGCGAGGTGGTGGACAACCCGTGCGCCACGGGCCCGTGCCAGCACGGCGGCACGTGTATCGACATGAGTGGCGAGTTCCAGTGCTCGTGCCCACCCGGCTGGTCCGGAGACCGCTGCCAAATCAGTAAGTGGGCGTGGAGCGCGTGCACCGCTGTGTGATGTCACCGTGTAGCTGTGTGTGTATAGTGAATGTCATGAGCGCCGCGCGGTGTCGGCCAGCATGTGTCGTGCCGGACGGCCACGAGCAGCCGGCGCGCCCGCCTTGAGGAAAAAGCCTTGAGCCTGTTCGCTTTCGGCGGCGGCGGCTGCTGGAATGCACGCGGCGGCGAGAAAGTGCGGGTCGGCGGCGATCGGCGGCGGCCGTTCCTATAATGACGCGTCTATCAGCCACCGCCGCCCGCCGGGACGAGCCGACGCGATTGGCCCGATCGAGCCGGCTGCCGCCGCGGCCGCCGAGAACGGACCTGATGAGCGCGCGGCTGTAAAATAAGACAAAGTGCGACGTTTGCGAGGCGCGCTGCGGCGTTTACGCGCGGCCCCGCCGGCGCGCGCGTGGCTTAATTTAGGGGCGGCGATTGAATGCGATCGACGGTCAGCGGCGGTTTCGGCGCGCGAGTGGCGATTTTACGGCGCGAGGTAAAAACGACGCGTCAGTGCGCTGAAATCGCCGCCGCGCGGAAAATGCATAGCGAACGCGCGTGCCGCGACTTTCGGCCGCTGGCGGTCGGCGAACCTGTGACGGGTCTGTGACGGCGGCGGACCTGTGACGGACCTGTGACGGGTCTGTGACGGCGGCGGACCTGTGGCGGGTCTGTGACGGCTGCGGACCTGTGACGGGTCTGTGATGGGTCTGTGACGGCGGCGGACCTGTGGCGGACCTGTGACGGCGGCGGACCTGTGACGGGTCTGTGACGGGTTAGCCTCGGGGGACGGCAGGTGACGTGCGTCTGGCCGACGGCGGCGCCACCGATGCCGCCGCCGGTGACGGTTCGATCAGGCCCGTAATGACGGCGGCGGCGGCGGCCGATGACGGCCATTAGCCGGCGGTAATGACGCGATCGCGGCGCGGCCGCTGCCAGACGCGGTAATAGGGCGAAATTGGCGCCACCGGGGCACGGGTTCTCACGACGGCCACTCTCCGGCCGGCCGAGTCCGGCCCTCCGCTGTCCGGCTCTCCGCTGCCCGGCTCTCCGCTGCTCACCAGATTAGCGTCGGTAAATCAGCGGCCGTCTGATTGTTTTGGGCTGGCCCGCCGCGGCAGTCGGGGCACTCTGGCCAGGCTCCTGACCTGACCAGCCGACCGCAGTACGGGCCGCCACTGCACCGGTCAGACCGCCGCTTACAGCTCAGGCACACAGAGAGGCACACACACACACACACACACACACACACACACACACACACACACACACACACACACACACACACACACACACACACACACACACACACACACACACACACACACACACACACACACACACACACACACACACACACACACACACACACACACACACACACACACACACACACACACACACACACACACACACACACACACACACACACACACACACACACACACACACACACACACACACACACACACACACACACACACACACACACACACACACACACACACACACACACACACACACACACACACACACACACACACACACACACACACACACACACACACACACACACA
>JAXIVJ010001779.1:70000-127422 GCA_036785665.1 Chirona hameri
TTTTGTGCGAGGCGTTCCTAATGAGAGCCGCGGGCCGCCCGGACCGGCCTCGTATTGGACTTTAATTGAATCAGCCGGACACCGACCGCGCCCGCCGGTCAGACGGCATCCGCGGCGCGTTGACAGCAGGGCGGCATACTCGGCGCGTTGACAGCAGGGCGGCGTACTCGGCGTGTTGGCAGCAGGGCGGCGTGCTCGGCGCGCTGACAGGGCGGCGTGCTCGGCGCGCTTGGCACGGGAGCGTGGCTGTCGGCGGTAGGCCGGCCGAGGGCGGCGGCTACCGTGCCGGCAGCGGGTGTCATGTTTGTCCAGCCGGTTAGCGCCCTGTGTTCAAAGGATTATGAACGGAAGTGAGCGCTGCTGCGGCCGGGTAAACAGCTGGGTGGGCCGGCTCCGTCCTCCGTCCTCCGTCCTCCGTCCTCCGAGCTCGGGCGGCCAGCTGACCGTCCCGCCGCTCTGACCTCCCTCCTCGTCTCTCCATAGACGTGAACGAGTGCAAGTCTTCCCCGTGCATGCACGGCGGAACCTGCATCGACCTGGTGGAGGGTTTCCGCTGCAGCTGCCCGCACGGCTGGGAGGGCAACGTCTGCCAGCTGGGTGAGTACACGGCCGGGGGCAACGTCTGCCAGCTGGGTGAGAACGCGCACCACGCCGCCCCGCTCTGTGCCGTGCCCTGAGGAGGCGGGCCTCACTCCCTGACAGCTGACGCCGCTCCTGACAGAGCTCCCAATGGGCCGTCGGTACCGGGTCGGACCCGGGACCGATCGGCGGCCGTCCGGGTGCTGATCGCAGCCGAATTGGCCGGCTCCGGTAACGGTCTGCTGATAGAGGCGCTGTCGAATGTTGTGGCAGCGGCCGTCCGCTCTGGTCGGCCGCGGCTCGGTCAACACCTCCTGCTCTCGGCCGCTCTGTGGCTGTTATGCCCGTACAGAAGGGAGACCTCCCGTCGCTCTCGGCCGCTTTGAGGAGGCGGGATAACAACCGACAGGAAGTTGACTCTTGAGGTTGGCACTCATGGATATTGGTCAATTTTCAGAGACAATATATTTCGACCGATGTGATGCTGACGCGGCTGTTTCTGACGCTGACGTTTCTGATGACGCTGTACTCCTTCGGCAGACTCGGACGAGTGCCAGGGAAGCCCGTGCGTCAACGCCGTCTCCTGCAAGAACCTGGTGGGCGACTATCAGTGTCAGTGCATGGAGGGCTGGACAGGCAAGAACTGCGACCAGACCATCAGCAACTGCGGCGACCAGTGCGACAACGGCGGCACCTGCATCGACCTGGCCAAGGACTACCGCTGCATCTGCCAGGCGGGCTACACAGGTCAGTGGTCGGGGCTCGGTCAGCTCGTCATTGCGCCTCGTCACGCCACGGCCGAGTTTCTGCGAGCAGTCGGATTTAGTGTGGTGCGGCTCCGATGCAGAGGACTAATCTCCGTTTCCCACCGAACGCGACCATCAAGGCCGCGCGGCAAACGTAATCGGCGCAATCACCGCCGCCGCGCGCTCGTTGGGAGCAGAATCACGTGCAGGCCGCCGCCGTTTCGCACATGACGACGAGGAAGCCGCTTAAGTGGGGGCTTCTGTTGCTCGTTTCCACCGTGCCGCCGGCCCTGCAACCAGTTCTGGTTATTTATCGGGGCCCTGCGGCGGGCTCTCGTGGAGCACGCGCTGCTTCTTGGAAGGCCGGGACGGGCCACCCCCGGGTACCCCGAGGCGGCAGCCGAGGTCGGGTAGACTGCACCGGGGCGACCCCGCGGGCGCTGGCTCAGTACACGACCCTGAGGCGGCAGCCGAGGTCGGGCAGACTACACCGGGGCGACCCCGCGGGCACTGGCTCCGGACACGACCCTGAGGCGGCAGCCGAGGTCGGACAGACTACACCGGGGCGACCCCGCGGGCGCTGGTTCAGTACACGACCCTGAGGCGGCAGCCGAGATCGGGCAGACTACACCGGGGCGACCCCGCGGGCGCTGGCTCAGGACACGACAGCGTTAATGTCGCGGCTGCGGTGTCCGCGGCGGCCACGTGCTGCCGCGTCTGATTTACACCCGGCCCGGGGCAGCTGCCGAGCTCGCCCTGGCCACTGTCGCCTCGGATGGCGACAGATCTGCAACCGGCCGCTGCAGCCAGTGCCGTGGCTCGTGTAGCCCCGCCGGCCGTCGGTGTCTCCGGCGACCCCGCCGCTCGTGCCGACGGCACGGGTCGCGGTGGCCGGGCTGCGGCGGCGCGGCAGGGCGGCGGTAGCGGCGCTGCACGACAGCCGGCGGGGCGCCGAGGGCCGGCCGCAGAATGCCGCCGGCGGTTCACACGGCTCTCCCGCCGCCGCGCCGCCGCGCCGTCGCCGGATGCTGGCTCGGAACGCTCCGCATCAGTGGCATGACCCGCCCGGAGCAGCACCGGCGCCGTGGGCTGGGCCAGCCACATCCAGCCACCCTGCTGCTGGGCCAGCCACATCCAGGTCGTGAGCAGCAGTTTGTGCAGTCGAGAATCGCACGAACCGTAGTGGCGCTGGAGCCAATCAGCGTGCGGGCTCATTAGCGCCGGCCAACCGAACGCGCCTAATGAGGCCACTGCAGATCGCCCCTCTAATTGTCCTCTAAATATTTGATTTATCAAAATGAGGAGCTTATTATCGATTCGGCCGACTCGGCGGACGGCGCATAAATCGCCGCCAATGTCTCGACCCGGGCGGGCTAATTGGGGCCCAGCGCGGAGCCGGCGGGCCGATGCCAAATTGGACCTCTCGCACCACGCCACCTTTTCTATCGCTTTCATTGCCTTCATTGGGCGCAGGGGTTGGTCCATGCTTTATTCGCCGCGTCATGCTGTTCGCAAACTTTGTCCGGCCGACTTGCCGACTCATCCCTCTTTGAACATCTTCATTGGTGCTCGTTTCTATGTCGGGAGCATTGAAGTCCCGCGGAGAGACTGCGACGCGGCGCGGCTCGGCGGCGACTAACACCAGCTGCGCGCCGGCGACTTCACCTGCACCCTCGGCTGACGTACCGCCGTCTCCTCCGCAGGCCGCAACTGTGAGGTGAACATCAACGAGTGCGAGCCGAGTCCGTGCCTCAACGACGGCGAGTGCGTCGACCTGATCGCCGGCTACCGCTGCATCTGCCCTGTCGGCTACACCGGGGACCGATGCGAGGTGAGTTCCACTGCAGACACAGTCGGCAGTGCCCCCTGCATCTGCCCTGTCGGCTACACCGGGGACCGATGCGAGGTGAGTTCCACTGCAGACACAGTCGGCAGTGTCCCCTGCATCTGCCCTGTCGGTTACACTGGGACCGGTGTGAGGTGAGTTCCACTGCAGCCACAGTCGGCAGTGTTTTCCACTCTGCTGCTCATGGCGGAGAGGTCGGAAGTTCGATACCTGATACGTCATTTAAATAAAATATGAACCGCTCAGCAGTTACCAGTAGTGAAACCCAAACACGCTCGGTGTGAGTCCATGCCACAGAGGCGCGCCAAACAGGTGACCAAAGCGGGTGACAGCCAGGCAGCATATGCGCACATGACCGTTCACGTTGACAGCATTTAGACGACAAAGGCAGAGGTAGCCGCCATCGGCAGCTCGGTGTACATGTATGCAGCTCATTTAGATCAATATGCGCATACGGCGGCGGCCGGCCGACGTGCTGCCGGCCTGATGTCGAGTGCGGTGTCCAGCGCCGCCGACCGTCTCCTATCACCGCGGCCCATGCAGCAGCCGCGGCTGACCGCCGGCTCCCGCTCCACAGCTCATGCAGATGCTTATTGAAATCATTGCCGGATGAGGCACGTTCCCAGAAGGTTCTGTGATCGGGGCGCGATGTAGCTGTCAGTTGGCCGTCCGCAGCCCGACAGTAGCACCCTCGGTAGCCGTGCCGGCCGCAGATGCAGACGGATAGGCTTGTCAGCCAGCTGACCTGACACACAAATGTGCGCATTAGTGGCCCTGTGTCCGACCTGTGCCGGCACTGAGGGCTGGCTCCGCCCTCCTATTCGGTAATGAAGAGCGGCCAGGCGACCGGCCTATCTACGCCATGCAAATCAGCTCCAGTCGGCAGTCGGCCGTTGGCTCGTTGGCAGTCAAAACGGACGATGATTGGTCGGATCGCGGCTGGCCCCGCCCCTTCCCGCCCCAGCACGGACGGCCAGCCCCGCTATATATACTCCGCATGATCGTTGCCTAATTGCAGCATGCAGTCTAATTTAATGGCGTTCCTATTTCTCCGATAAATTTTCGAATCAGTCGCCGCTGCAAAATGGCGGCGCGGCCGTCGGCAGGTGCAGTGGTCCGACTGAGGTCATTTCTCGGCCGATCCACGCACGCCCCGAGCCGCTGCGGTCAGGCTGAAGGGCGCGACGGAGTTACCTCGGGTCAGCTGTGACGGTGCGGTCTGCTGCCGGGAAATGCCACCGCCGGCAGGAGATAGAGTGCAGGAGGGAGAGAGTCGGGAGTGATTGGACGGCGTTGAGACTGGGCGGCGGCGGCGGCCCTAAATTCCGGCTAATAACACTGCTGCCGTCAGAGACCGCCGCTGCTAGCGATGCAGCCGCAACGGCGCAAACGGATGGCAAAAGAAGAGCCGCTCGATTTAAAGTGCGATAAAATGCAGGCACCGACCTCACGGCATCACGGTTTTAGAACATCTTCTCTTCCCCCACAATCACATAGACAAACTGGGCTAAAACCTGGACCAGGAGTTATGTTCAGACTAAAAATGTCTGCAGCCGCCACCCTCCCACCCTATGACCGCCGAACAAAAGACTCTCGCCGGGCGAAGCAGCACGACCGGCAGCATTACAAAATGGCGGCGCGGCTGACTGTGTGCCGTCTTCTCCTTCACAGACGGACATGGACCTGTGCAACCCGAACCCGTGCGAAAACGACGCCCGCTGCTACAACAACATGAGCGACTACTACTGTCAGTGCCCGGACGACCTGCACGGCAAGAACTGCAGCGAGACCAAGGCGATGTGCCTCGGGCCGCAGTGCAACGGTGAGTTCTCTCCCCGGCGTGTGTCCCTCGCTCGCCGGCCGGTCCCTCGCTCACCGGCCGGTCCCTCGCTCACCGGCCGGTCCCGGACTCTCTCCGGTCCCCCGCTCACCGGCCACAACACCCCTCCGCCGCGGAGACAGACAATACAGACGGACAGACGGACGGACGGACGGACGGACAGACAGACAGACGGACAGACGACACATACGGACGGACGAGACGGACGGGTGAGCGTCACGCGATTGAGACCTCTGCCGATCTGCCGCAGCGAGTGGCGTTAATTTTCCGGCCGCCGCGCTCAATTTGAGATAATGGCGTCTGCGGGGCGGCTGTGGCCGGGCGGCGGAGCGGCGGAGCGGCTCCCGGTGCAGCGTTCCCGCCTCGCCGCCTGCACGGTGGCCGCCGCGCCGACACCTCGCCGCGGAACAAATGAACCCAGCGCCCGCCAGGCACACGACTATGTATTGATACCGGATATGCAATTGTATGGTAATGGGACGGTTTTTGCACGGCGGCCAGCGATCTTGTCAACAGAGCGGGCCGCTCCCGGCCACGGCGGTGGTCCGTCGCCTCCCCGGCGAGCCGACTCCGTTCTGACGGCCGGCCCGGTCAGACAGGTCACTAGGCGGCAGACAGGACCGTCTGTAGCCTGTCTGGGGCCCGGCCGGCCCGATCAGACAGGTCACTGGGCGGCAGACAGGACCATCTGTAGCCTGTCTGGGGCCCGGCCGGCCCGATCAGACAGGTCACTGGGCGGCAGACAGGACCATCTGTAGCCTGACCGGAGTCCGGCCGGCCTGATCAGACAGGTCACTAGGCGGCAGACAGGACCATCTGTAGCCTGTCCGGAGTCCGGCCGGCCCGATCAGCAGGTCACTGGGCGGCAGACAGGACCATCTGTAGCCTGTCTGGGGCCCGGCCGGCCTGATCAGACAGGTCACTGGGCGGCAGACAGGACCGTCTGTAGCCTGTCTGGGGCCCGGCCGGCCCGATCAGACAGGTCACTAGGCGGCAGACAGGACCATCTGTAGCCTGTCTGGGGCCCGGCCGGCCTGATCAGACAGGTCACTAGGCGGCAGACAGGACCATCTGTAGCCTGTCTGGGGTCCGGCCGGCCCGATCAGACAGGTCACTGGGCGGCAGACAGGACCATCTGTAGCCTGTCCGGGGCCCGGCCGGCCCGGCGCTGTCTTCATTCGGGACGGGACGGACACCAGGCCTCTCACTCCGGACCACCGCCGCGTCACGTACGCCGCCGGTATGATTTAGTCGCGTTCTGGCCAGGTCGGGTCGCGCGATAACGCACGCGACACGCGCATTTGTCGCCGCGCCACCGCCGCGCCGTTTTTGCCACGCGGCCCGCGCCACGATTGTGGGCGATAGCGGCGCGGCGTCGTGGAAAAGGGCCGCGTGTGCTGCATTCCGCAAGGCGCACAAATCGTCTCAGTGCTGCCACGTTCGGCTTTGTGGCCGGCGACTCTGCCGATAAAAGTTGTGAGGGTGTGTCGGAGCCATTCCAGGTGTCCTGTGTCGCGGTGGGATGGCTGCAGGTGCCGGATGCCGCGGCTCTGAGGCGGCCGGCGGCGCTGCGCGCGCTCGCCGAGATGACACAGAGCCGCGTGCCACGGCGGCCGCCCGGATATTGGATCCGGCCGGAGGGACGCGCGCCGTAGCCGACACTCGAACGACTCGTTACTTTGATTTGCGTCTCGCCGCGGGCCTGCCCTGCTGCGGTCGTGCGTTGGCACCTTTTAATCGTCGGCGGCACTGAGGTGCGGGGAGCGCGCCGTCCTCGCCGCAGGAGGCCGGTGGACATTACTGGCGCGCGTCTGACATGGCTGCGTTTCCGGCGCGGTCACCAGTCGCAGATGTCTCAGCGGCGCGGAATGCTCCCGGTAATGACTAAATGTATTATACGATTAATTTACGGCAATAGCGCGGTGTTTTTATCGCGAATTGTAAGTGGTTAATTGCTCTGGACAGTGGCGCGGTGGCCTTGGTAGAGGAATCTCCCCTCTCTAATTCTGCACAGAGCGCTGTGTCCGGTGCAGTTATTCGCACGCTCACATGCTCGGGAGTTGAACCGCTGAGGCACAGGCATGCCAGCCATCAGTATCTCATGCCGGCCTTAATTGATCAGGTGACATTCTACGTAATTAAAAATGCCGTAATCACATACAGCATTGCGTGAACGTGAGCAGTTGTCGATTTTTTTGTCGGGCCTTTTTGTGTGCACAGTTATACCTTTTTACGTGTGACATTGTTGATATCCCAAACTGGTTTGCGCATTAATTAGCCGTTAGTTCGCCAGCCATCTTAAAAGGTTGCTCCTTTATGCAGGTGTGGTAACATCATCATACAGTATTCTCAACTTCTCTATTACTGCCATACATTGGCTATACCAGTTACAACTTACAACCCATGCAACATACCACATGTTCAGGTGTCCCACCTGACCTCGCCTGACCCCATCTGACCCCGCGTCTGACCTCACCTGACCCCGTCTGACCCCGCCGGTGTCTGACCTCGCCTGTCTCCGTCTGACCTCGCCTGCCCCCGTCTGACCTCGTCTGACCTCGCCTGTCCCCGTCTGACCCCGCGTCTGGCCTCGCCTGACCCCGTCTGACCCCGCGTCTGACCTCGTCTGACCTCGCCTGACCCCGTCTGACCCCGCGTCTGACCCAGGCTGTATGTTCTCAGTGGACAGCTGTATGATCGCGCCGGCCGGCCTCGGCTCTCCGGTGAAGTTCGTCACCATCTGTGGCGAGCACGGCCGCTGCATCTCGGGGCCGGGCGGCCAGTTCAGCTGCGCCTGCGACCCCGGCTACACCGGCCGCCACTGCCACCAGAGTGAGTACCGCCTCCCGACTCCCTCCCACACCCGGCCGGTTAGCACTGCGCTCCAGAGCGGGCGGTACGCAGTGCGCGGCTGCTTATGAATTGAGCAAAGCCCAGTTTCCGGCCGGCCGGGCCGTCCGGTGGTGCGCTGTGTGCGCGGTGATATTGACCCATCAGACGGTTTCGTAATGAACTACGATGCACCTGCAACCTGCAAACGCCTGCAAACTGCACGCAACGCCTTGTCCCGTCTATTGGATGGAGCTCGCCAGCCAAGCAGCGGGCCAGCACGAATAGCCATCAGCATACTGTTTGTTTATATCTCGGGACAAAGCAAAGCAGTAGCACGAACGGCTATCATCATATTGTTTGTGTATATCTCGGGACAAACTAATGCCTCCTGCTCACGAGGGCTCGGCTCTCGATCAGGTGTTTTAAATTGCCGGCCGTCTCGGCTGGTATATCGGGCCGATCAGAAGCTGGCCGGGAATGGAGCCGTGAGTGATACCATGTCCCTCCCTGCACCGCCGTCCCGACAGTCATGACGTCATCACGGTGACGTCATATAGCGATTGGCGGCCATTTCGGCGCCGTTATCTGGCTGGCAATCAGGTCCGCCTTCCCGCGCGGCATCATCAGCACTGTCAGTACAGGTCACCCCATACACTACCAGTGTCACACAGCACCCTCGACCCTGGCCAGCGGACAGGCTGAGTCGGACCAGACCCTGTCACAGGTCCGCTGGACCCTGCCCAGCGGACAGGCTGAGTCGGACCAGACCCTGTCACAGGTCCGCTGGACCCTGCCCAGCGGACAGGCTGAGTCGGACCAGACCCTGTCACAGGTCCGCTGGATCCTGCCCAGCGGACAGGCTGGGTCGGACCAGACCCTGTCACAGGTCCGCTGGACCCTGCCCAGCGGACAGGCTGGGTCGGACCAGACCCTGTCACAGGTCCGCTGGACCCTGCCCAGCGGACAGGCTGGGTCGGACCAGACCCTGTCACAGGTCCGCTGGACCCTGCCCAGCGGACAGGCTGAGTCGGACCAGACCCTGTCACAGGTCCGCTGGACCCTGCCCAGCGGACAGGCTGAGTCGGACCAGACCCTGTCACAGGTCCGCTGGACCCTGCCCAGCGGACAGGCTGAGTCGGACCAGACCCTGTCACAGGTCCGCTGATGGTCCGGTCACTGAGTCACTGAGTGATGGCCTGATGAGCTGACGTCATGGCACAGGGCAGTGACGTCACTGCACTGGGATGACGTCAGCAGGGGAGCGGTTGTCGGGAGCCTGGGAACTTGGTGCTCGGGGATCAGATGCCTCTGGATCTGACCGTCGCCCCCGCTGCCTGTGGTTTAAGTCGACCGGCTTAGCACCGGCCCTGATCAGTCGAGGGCAACGGCAAAACGGCCCAACCCCTGACACTGTCGCTTTCTCTGGATGCCTTACGATCCTGCACAGGCCACCATGAGGTCAGCAGGGGTCGTCTGTGTGCGGACCGGGTGTGTGGGACGGGTGGCAGGGCAGCGCGCCGCTGCCGGGGCCTGGGACGCGTACCGGCGGTGGGGTTAGCGCGGTCCGGCGCGGCGCGGGCCGCCGTGGCGTGTCGGCACCCGGCGATAATCGTGTCTGGTCAGGTGTGGTCCACTGAGTCCGGCCTGTGGCCAGGGACGGTCAGGTGTGGACCGCTGAGTCCGCCGGCCGGCCTGTGGATGGCACAGGAGACCAGTCGGTGGGCAGTACAGCCCCCAACCTGCCGGCTACCGATTGCGCGCGCTGTTGGTGTCGGTGACCTTTTCCGCTGAAAGGTCTGCCGCGTCAACTCTATCAAACAGCCGGTGGAATGGGTGTCTGTCGCACGAGAGAGCCGTACTGTCAATGCAGCCAATCACCGGGAAACCTCCGGTGGCGTTCTGCGTATCAGTTATCGGGCGACGTCACTCGGGCACCAGGCGGCTGTGACCTGACCTGACCTGTCTGACCGGGCACCAGGCGGCTGTGACCTGACCTGCCTGTCTGACCGGGCACCAGGCGGCTGTGACCTGACCTGACCTGTCTGACCGGGCAGCAGCCGGCTGTGACCTGACCTGACCTGACCTGTCTGACCGAGCAGCAGCCGGCTGTGACCTGACATGACCTGTCTGACTGGGCAGCAGCCGGGCTGCCCTGACCTGTCTGACCGGTCATGTGACCGCTCTAGTGACGGACGGCTGTCGAGCCGCGGCCGGCCGGCTTAAGATGGCAGCTGATTAGCGGCCGAGCACGTCAGCTACACGGCCGGCTTTGTCCGCCGGACCGAGCCGAGCGGCCGGTCTGCCTGCAACACGGGCCGGACAGATTTTTACACCGACCAGGCCTCCGCTCTGCTAACGAGGGCGCCGGCGGCGGCAGACGCAGCCGGGATCGCCGCGGCTGATTGGCGCCGCGCCGCACTGGCCGCGTTGCGTCACATCTGTCGCCGAGCTGTTTGTCACGTGTTGCCGGCGTGACTCTGGCCGCCGGACGAAGACGCTCCGCACACTCAGCACAGCGATAATATCGGCAGTCCGGCCAGTTCTGTCAGAGGCGCGGGCCACTCTGTCGGCGGCGAGGGCCGGCTGCATCAGCGGGCTAACCGACGCCGGTCACACTCACACCGGACTGTCCTGCGACCGGCCCGCCAGTCACCAGTGGGTCGCCCGGCCTGTGGTGAGCTCCTCTATCATCGCCCGGCCTGTGGTGAGCTCCTCTATCATCGCCCGGCCTGTGGACGGCTCCTCAGTCTCCGCGGCTGTGGATCACTGCCGCTGACGGCCTGCGGAGACGCTCGGCCCGCCCGCCGCCCCCGATAACAGTCACGCCGCCCATAACAATGGCAGCGGCTAATAAAGCCGACGCCGGTCCGGGAGGCTTCTGATTCAGCCATAAAGCAGGCGCAGAGGGCGGCCGCCCCCCGCCGGCCTCAGCGGGCGGCGGCTGCAACTCAGTCCTGCTCACAGCTAATTGCCGCCGCGGAGAGGCGAGCTTCGTTAAGACGGTCAGAGATTCTGACCGCCGCTTCTGACCGCCGCTTCTGACCGCCGCTTCTGACCGTGGGAGAGACAGCTGACGGAGCCGGCGGCCCGCGCGGCAGCTCAGGGCCGCCACCGACGGACTCCATGCCGGGTGATGTCGGCGCAGTGCGCTGTTTTATGGACGCCGCCGCCGCTCGGCCGGCGATAAGTCCAACAACTCAATCGGCAACGGCCGTCTGCAGGCCCAGAGTGTGTCCGACACGGCCCGATTGACAGGCGCTGAGATGAGCGGCGCGATAGCCCGCCGCGCCGGGCCCACTCGGCGGGCCGCGGCCGCGGCAGTCGTGCCGGTCGCGGGATACCGCCGTCGTGAGATCGACCCCAATTAGCGGCCGGCGCGCGGAGTTTTTGGTGCGGCGGGAATGTCACCACATCGCTCGATAATTGGCGCACATGCCGCGCGCACTGGCCAAAGTGTCCGCACGTCGGTGTCGTTTTAATGACGAGAACAGGCGCCGTTGTTGGTGGCCGGGCCGGGCTACCGATGGCCCGGCGACGCTCTCACGACAGACACACCGGGCCTCCGCCGGGCCTCCGCCGGGCCTCCGCCGGGCCTCCGCCGGGCCTCCGCCGGGCCTCCGCCGGGCCTCCGCCGGGCCTCCGCCGGGCAGCCGCGCTGATCGGGTATACGGAGCCGGTGACGGCGCTTAATTGGCTGAAGTCCACCGGCCTATGGCGAGTATGACGGACACATGGCGTCATACTCGCGGCCTATGGCGAGTGTGACGGACACATGACGTCATACTCGCGGCCTATGGCGAGTATGACGGACACATGACGTCATACTCGCGGCCTATGGCGAGTATGACGGACACATGACGTCATACTCGCGGCCTATGGCGAGTATGACGGACACATGACGTCATACTCGCGGCCTATGGCGAGTATGACGGACACATGACGTCATACTCGCGGCCTATCGCGAGTATGACGGACACATGACGTCATACTCGCGGCCTATGGCGAGTATGACGGACACATGACGTCATACTCGCGGCCTATCGCGAGTATGACGGACACATGACGTCATACTCGCGGCCTATGGCGAGTATGACGGACACATGACGTCATACTCGCGGCCTATGGCGAGTATGACGGACACATGACGTCATACTCGCGGCCTATGGCGAGTATGACGGACACATGACGTCATACTCGCGGCCTATGGCGAGTATGACGGACACATGACGTCATACTCGCGGCCTATGGCGAGTATGACGGACACATGACGTCATACTCGCGGCCTATGGCGAGTATGACGGACACATGACGTCATACTCGCGGCCTATGGCGAGTATGACGGACACATGACGTCATACTCGCGGCCTATCGCGAGTATGACGGACACATGACGTCATACTCGCGGCCTATGGCGAGTATGACGGATATATGACGTCATACTCGCGGCCTATGGCGAGTATGACGGACACATGACGTCATACTCGCGGCCTATGGCGAGTATGACGGACATATGACGTCATACTCGCGGCCTATCGCGAGTATGACGGAGTATGACGGCGCCGGGCCTGTCTTTGACACGGCAGATCCGCCCACTGGGCTCATCCCCACTGGGCCTGCTGATCTAACCGTCCAGCACGGCCAGCGCCTGCTGATCTAACCGTCCAGCACGGCCAGCGCCTGCTGATCTAATCTCGCTGCCGACAGCTGGACGGCTGCTGTCATTGTAAGTGTTCACGGCGCCGGGCGGAAAATATGGCACCCGTCTGTTTTCAACAATTGACGCTGGTAGATCCACCGAGCAACAGTGAAAGCGCGCGGAAAAGACCGCCGCCGACGGCGAGGTCGCGCGTCATCGCGAGCTCCTTGGTGTTGGATGAGTGATAGACACGGCTACGACAGCGCTATGGTTCTGGTTTAGTGCTGCACTCCAGTCCAGGGCTTCATTGAAGTCGCTCCCCTAGTTAGCTCTGATGGGACACTGATGCAATCGTTTAATGACACAACTGCCGGTCATACAGTACTTTGGTTTTCACTTCTGTTTCGATACAACTTCTACTAGAGCCGTAAACTCTACCTTTCGTAACAACTGACCCCCTGTTACAGACATCAACGACTGCAGCAGCGATCCGTGTCACAACGGCGCCACCTGTATTGACGGCATCAACAGCTTCACGTGCATCTGCCCCCTGGGCTGGGAGGGGCCGCTCTGCAACACCAGTGAGTACCTGTCTAGTCCAGCCCTGTCCTGCGCGCCGCAGCGTTTGACTGTTTACCGTGTGTATCCGGATGCCGCCGACTCGCCCGTCCGCCCTCCAGGAGGGGGGGGGGGGGGGGGGGGGGTGCCTCTGATCTCAGTGGTGTCCACTGATTGGACCATCACAGTGGGCGGCTCTGCCAATCGCCGAGTGGCCGGCGGATCGAAGGTCGGATCGTGCTCACTGGGACAGGCCCGGCTGGGCAGGACTTCAGGGGCTCCGGGCGTCAGGGGATGTCAGGGGTCGTCAGGGGTC
Organism: Chirona hameri; assembly: GCA_036785665.1. Classification (NCBI taxonomy): domain Eukaryota; kingdom Metazoa; phylum Arthropoda; class Thecostraca; order Balanomorpha; family Balanidae; genus Chirona; species Chirona hameri. Next base: position 83,354 of record JAXIVJ010001779.1, read on the forward strand.
GTCAGGGGTCGTCAGGGGCCTCCAGGGATCGTCATGTGGGTCGTCAGGGGTCGTCAGGGATCGTCAGGGGTCGTCAGGGGTCGTCAGGGGTTGTCAGGGGTCGCCATGTGGGTCGTCAGGGGTCGTCAAGAGCCTCCAGGGGTCGTCAGGAGTCGTCAGGAGTCGTCAGGTGGGTCGGGGGAGGGGGGGGGGGTCGGGGGGAGATAAGTGAGGCGTTGGTCGCACCCCGCTCTGCCCGGCCGGGATGGGCCGTCGCTCGGGGCTGCCTGCCGTCCAGCCCTTATGCAATGCGGCCTAACTGGTTTGACGGGCTTCTTTATCTCCCAGTACGCCGCGTTTCCCACGCGATAACTTTCCATTCCCATACAACACTTGGCGGCGACGGCGGCCGGCCGACGCTGCCACTGAGGGCACTGCGCCGATTTGGCCACCGGTGCGTGCTGGCGTGCAGTCGGGGGTGGCGGCTGACTGGCTGTCGGGCTCACCTCTGACCCGGCGCGAGCCGAGGTCGGCGTGGGTCGGCGGCGGATCACCTCGGCTGCACGGGTGGCCGCCCGGAGGAGGCTGTGGCCGGCTCGGCGCCTCTCCGACCCTCCCCCGGACTGCATCTTCTCGCTATAGCTAGCTTATGTGTGTCACCACCTGTTACCCCACACGTGTTGCCACCACGTGCTAATTCCCGTGCCTCCTGCCGCCCGCAGACAAAAACGAGTGCGAGCCGAACCCGTGCCGCCACAACGGCACGTGCGTCGACGCCGTGGCCGACTACGCGTGCGACTGTCCGGACGTCCGCAAGGGCAAGCGTTGTCACCTGACCGAGTCGCACTGTGACCGCACCACGTGCCTGAACGGCGGCACCTGCCGCGACCTGGGCTCCACCTTCATCTGCCTCTGCACCTCCGACTGGGAGGGCACCGTGTGCCAGCTGCGGAAGAACCCCGCCTGCAGCGCCAACCCCTGCCTCAACCTGGCCACCTGCGTCAACACGGGCGACACCTTCTCGTGCATCTGCCGCGAGGGCTTCGAGGGCCGCCGCTGCGAGCACGACATCAACGACTGCAACCCGCACCCGTGCTACAACGGCGGCAGCTGCGTGGACGGCGTCAACTTCTTCACGTGCGTGTGTCCGCGCGGCTTCCTCGGGCCCGACTGCCGCATCAACGTGGACGAGTGCGCCAGCAGCCCGTGCACGTTTGGCAGCACGTGCGTGGACGCCGTCGGCGGCTTCACGTGCATCTGCCCGCCCGGCAGAGGCGGCTCCACCTGCTCAGAAGGTGGGTGGGAGGTGAAGGTCAACATAAACAGGGGGTTGTGTGTCGGAGGGCAATGGCATCAGATGCATGGACTGGGAAGAGAGCGAACGTGGCGCTACGCTGGTTTTAAACGAGCGCCCAAGTGCCTCACTGTGATACATAGCGTCTAGCGATACGCCCACTGGCGATACATAACTGTCTCGAGAATGGCGTCAGCCACCGTGCGGTAAACTCATTTGTATTGCTGATGCTGATGTTTCGCTTTCTAAATGATTGCATTCCTAGTGTGGTCCAAACTGTATATTATTTCCGACCCCACAGCGGTTATGTTTCGTCATTTGCCTGCTCTCCCTCTCTAACCGTGCCCTGATCTCCTCTCTAACCGTGCCCTCCTCTCCTCTCTAACCGTGCCCTCCTCTCCTCTCTAACCGTGTCCTCCTCTCCTCTCTAACCGTGCCCTCATCTCCTCTCTAACCGTGCCCTCCTCTTCTCTCTAACCGTGTCCTCCTCTCCTCTAACCGTGCCCTCCTCTCCTCTCTAACCGTGCCCTCTTCTCCTCTCTAACCGTGTCCTCCTTTCCTCTCTAACCGTTCCCTCCTCTCCTCTCTAACCGTGCCCTCATCTCCCCTCTAACCGTGTCATCCTCTCCTCTCTAACCGTGTCATCCTCTCCTCTCTAACCGTGCCCTCCTCTCCTCTCTAACCGTGCCCTCTTCTCCTCTCTAACCGTGCCCTCCTCTCCCCTCTAACCGTGCCCTCCTCTCTTCTCTAACCGTGCCCTCCTCTCCTCTAACCGTGTCCTCCTCTCCTCTCTAACCGTGCCCTCCTCTCCTCTCTAACCGTGCCCTCTTCTCCTCTCTAACCGTGCCCTCCTCTCCTCTCTAACCGTGCCCTCTTCTCCTCTCTAACCGTGTCCTCCTCTCCTCTCTAACCGTGCCCTCCTCTCTAACCGTGCCCTCTTCTCCTCTCTAACCGTGCCCTCTTCTCCTCTCTAACCGTGCCCTCTTCTCCTCTCTAACCGTGTCCTCCTCTCCTCTCTAACCGTGCCCTCCTCTCTAACCGTGCCCTCTTCTCCTCTCTAACCGTGTCATCCTCTCCTCTCTAACCGTGCCCTCCTCTCTAACCGTGCCCTCTTCTCCTCTCTAACCGTGCCCTCCTCTCCTCTCTAACCGTGTCATCCTCTCCTCTCTAACCGTGCCCTCCTCTCCTCTCTAACCGTGCCCTCTTCTCCTCTCTAACCGTGCCCTCCTCTCCCCTCTAACCGTGCCCTCCTCTCCTCTCTAACCGTGCCCTCCTCTCCTCTAACCGTGTCCTCCTCTCCTCTCTAACCGTGCCCTCCTCTCCTCTCTAACCGTGCCCTCCTCTCCTCTCTAACCGTGTCATCCTCTCCTCTCTAACCGTGCCCTCTTCTCCTCTCTAACCGTGCCCTCCTCTCCTCTCTAACCGTGCCCTCCTCTCCTCTCTAACCGTGCCCTGCTCTCCTCTCTAACCGTGCCCTCATCTCCTCTCTAACCGTGCCCGTGTGTCTCCTCGCAGTGGTGGAACAGCCGGCCTCCGGCGCCTCGTGCCCTCCCTCTCTAACCGTGCCCGTGTGTGTCTCGCAGTGGTGGACCAGCCGGCCTCCGGCGCCTCGTGTCCTCCTCCTCTCTAACCGTGTCTCCTCTCCTCTCTAACCGTGCCCGTGTGTGTCTCCTCGCAGTGGTGGAACAGCCGGCCTTCGGCGCCTCGTGTCACTGGCGCCGCTCAGAGTACGCCGACGGCCACACGTGGCAGAACTCGTGCAACACGTGCCGCTGCCAGAATGCACTGGTCACGTGCACCAAGCTGTGGTGCGGCGCCCGCAACTGCATCGAGCTTGTCAACGACGTGCTGAAGCTGACCGAGTGTGGCGCCGGCCAGGTGAGGCTCGACCTGTCCCTCCTTCACCCGTCACTCGCAACCCCCCGTCCCCACGCCAGTTCCCTCCCTCCCCGCCCGTCTCCCGCCCGTGTCCCGCCCGTGTCCCTCTCCTGTCCCTCTCCTGTCCCCCCGTCCCCACGCCAGTTCCCTCCCTCCCCGCCCGTCTCCCGCCCGTGTCCCGCCCGTGTCCCTCTCCTGTCCCTCTCCTGTCCCCCCGTCCCCACGCCAGTTCCCTCCCGCCCCGCCCGTCTCCCGCCCGTGTCCCGCCCGTGTCCCTCTCCTGTCCCTCTCCTGTCCCCCCGTCCCCACGCCAGTTCCCTCCCTCCCCGCCCGTCTCCCGCCCGTGTCCCGCCCGTGTCCCTCTCCTGTCCCTCTCCTGTCCCCCCGTCCCCACGCCAGTTCCCTCCCTCCCCGCCCGTCTCCCGCCCGTGTCCCGCCCGTGTCCCTCTCCTGTCCCTCTCCTGTCCCCCCGTCCCCACGCCAGTTCCCTCCCTCCCCGCCAGTCTCCCGCCCGTGTCCCGACCGTGTCCCTCTCCTGTCCCTCTCCTGTCCCCCCGTCCCCACGCCAGTTCCCTCCCTCCCCGCCTGTCCCCCGCCCGTGTCCCGCCCGTGTCCCTCTCCTGTCCCCCGTCCCCACGCCAGTTCCCTCCCTCCCCGCCTGTCCCCCGCCCGTGTCCCTCTCATGTTCCCCGCCCGTGTCCCTCTCCTGTCTCCCGCCCGTCCCCCGCCCGTCCCTCGTTCGTCTCCCGCCCGTGTCCCGCACGTATCCCGCCCGTGTCTCGCCCGTCCCCCGCCCGTCCCCGCCCGTCTCCCGCCTGTCCCCCGCCCGTGTCCCTTCCCTGTCCCCCGCCCGTCCCCGCCTGTCCCCACCCGTCCCCTGCCCGTCCCCCGCCCGTCCCCCGCCCGTCCCCCACCCGTGTCCCTCTCCTGTCCCCCGCCCGTGTCCGCCCGTCCCACGCCCGTGCCCCTCTCCCATCCCCCGCCCGTGTCCCTCTCCTGTCCCCGCCTGTCCCCGTCCGTCCCCCGCTCGTGTACCTCTCCGTCCCCCGATCGTGTCCCTCTCCCGTCCCCCGCCCATGTCCCTCTCCTGTCCCCCGCACGTGTACCTCTCCGTCCCCCGCCCGTGTCCCTCTCCTGTCTTCCGCCCGTGTCCCTCTCCTGTCTCCCGCCCGTGTCCCTCTCCTGTCTCCCGCCCGTGTCCCTCTCCTGTCCCCCGGCCGCCGTCACTGCAGGGAGTGTCCTCCTCAGCTGTCGCGGCTGCATTGCCAGCAGCCGACGCGACAACGACACTGTAAATATTCATGAGCGACCATTACGTCCAGTGAAGGCGGCGGCGGCGGCGGCCGGCCGATTGTTGTCTGGATCGGCGGGCCTCCTCCGCAGCCAGCCTGCGCTGCTTTATCATACTGTCTAATGGACGCCCGGCTGCCATCCTTCCCGGGGTGAACTCTAATTCTGCGTCAGATTACTCATTCGACCTCCTATTGTGGGATCACGACCCGGTGCGATGTTTTATAATGGGGACGCTGTGTGATGTAAGGGTGTGTGACCCGGCTCTGACCTGATCCAGGGACGCTGAGTGATGTGTGTGGTCCGGCTCTGACCTGATCCAGGGACGCTGTGTGATGTGCGATGTGTGGCCGGGCTCTAAACTGACCCCGTCCCCGGTCCCCAGGTCTGCGTGCCGGCTCCGAGTGAGAGCTGTCTGGCGCCGCCGTGCGCGCACCACGGAGAGTGCCGTAAGCTCGGCGTCGGGAAGACGGTGAACCCGCCCATCAGTCCGGCGCCCACCAGCTGCTGGCCCAACCAGGCGTTCCTGAGCACCTCGTGCGCCAAGCTGAGCGTACGCCTCGAGTCGGCGCAGCTGGCGCGGGGCACCACGGTGGAGGCGGTGTGTGTCCAGCTGCGCCGACTGCTGGTGGAGCAGGCGGCCGACTCGCTGACCGGCGAAGCGCTGGTGGTCATGTGCGACCTGGCCGAGGGAGACCGCGGCGTCATAGCCGTCACTGTGGTGAGTGGGCGGAAGGTGCAGAGACAGCCGTGTATCGCCGGCTGAAGGTGGACGCGCCACATGGACTCCGTGCTACAGAATGTTCAACGGGCTCCACTTGTACGCATCATTGGATGATTTCGTGGCGTGGAGAGGTGTGGTTTGCTTGGTATATGCGGCGGTGGGGTTGTCGAGTGCCGGCGGAGAGACGCTGCCGCTCATTAGGCAGCTCGGTAATTTACGAGTACAATGCTGGCGCGGGCTGCGCGGGCTGCGCGGCGTGATTTGTGCGGGTTTGCTGGGTGATAACGGAGGGCCCTGTTTGGAGGACATCTGTGTGGTCACCGCTGGTATGTGGGAGTGGGGCCGCTGTGGTTTGTTTGCCTCTGCTGTCCATCCATCATGGCGTTCACACGGCCGCAAGCCGGGGCTGCGCTGCGCCATCACTGTCCGCGGCTGTCTTGTCTGCTACCCCGCCAGTGGTGCGGCGAGCTGGACGTGTCTGACCGGCCTCTCCCGCCCTGTCCACAGTCGACACCACGCTCCTCGGCCGGCGCGACTGCCATCAGCCCGCTGGTGACGGAGACGGCGCAGCGGCTCGGCGAGCTGCTGCGCGCCGGCCGCGGCTCGCTGCCGGTGGCCGCCGCCGTCACCGAGGTGCACACCGAGACCAGCGAACCGGAGGCGCCGGCCGGCGGCGGCCCACTGCTCGCCGTCGTCTGCACGCTGATCGCCGTCGGAACGCTGGCCGCCTGCCTGCTGATGCTGGCCTGGCAGCAGCGCCGCCGCGCGCGCCGCCTCCGCGACGACCAGCTACGCAAGGAGGAGAACTGCAACAACGTGCAGAACGAGAAGAACCTGCGCCGCTACCGGAACCGACTGGACGCTGACAGTGACACGTGCCACGCCGGCTGCACTAGCGACGCTTGTCGGGACGGCTATAGGCTGAAGGAGCTCGACGCGCCGCCGGGCGGCGCCACCGCCGCGCCGGCGAAGCGCAGAGACTCGCTGGAGGTGTGCGACTCGCCGTTCGACTCGCCGCGAATCGAGAAGCCAGTGCAGTACAAGCCGGTGAATGTGAACAATCTGGCGCCGCCGCGGGGCGCCGGGCCTTCGAAGGAGATCAATAAGGAGATCTTACGCGGCGCGGCGCTGCGCCAGTCGGCGCTGAGCAGGACTCTGCTCGAGGACTCGCCAGAGTTCCACGAGGTGCTAGTGTGATGCGGCAGTCAGCTGGTGCGGCAGTCCGGTGGCCGGCCGCGTGCCAGCCACCACCCGAGACTAGTGCAATGCTGGCGCGCGGGCCGTTTTGTTGCGTTTATCGTTTTGGACATTGGTTCACGAGCTTACCACAGAGCGATGTAGGTATATTTTATTGTTGACGACTATCTGCTCGCTTTTATTCCCGGACAAAAAGGCGGTACCGGCCTGTTCAGTGTCGTGTTTTGAGACCAGTTCACTCTCTGTCGGTAGACTTGTCGCGCAGGTTGTCTGCTTGACGGGCGGACTTTGGCAGGTTGTCTGCTTGACGGGCGGACTTTGGAGCGCGGTTGTGACGCTGGCACCGGTCCCATGCGGGACGCGCCTGGGGCTGCGAGGAGCTGTGATGATTTTATACGCATTTCGCACCTGTGTGACATATATATATCTCATTTGCCATCACTGTAAGCTGTACGATAGATTGTGTAGCGGACGTTGATCCTCACTCGTGTTGCCATATGTTCGTCCTCGATGTGTGCGATGGGTGCTTGTGATCTCTCGCGGGCAGTGTGTGTGCGGATGACGAGGTGGGGTGTCGGAGAATTCTGTGGTCCCTGCCGGCCCGGCGCGGCCCGGCGCGGCCCGTCCTTCACGTGAAGTGGTGGCGACGGCGCGCCGACCGTGTCTCCTGTGCGCCGCGCCACGCCGCATTCACTGAGGATCGCCAGAGCGGTGCAGCGGCGGGCAGTGGGGGCCAACAAACCAGTGACGAGGCAGCTTTGGTATGTAGACTCATCGACGTTGCCAACTATTTAATATTGGTTGCATTGGATGCTGAATGTCCGTTGTACAGAAAATACACATTACGTGCATTAGTATTACGGGGGAGTTTTCCTTTGTCTTCGGCCAACATTTAGGGATGGAGGTGACAAGGTACATTATACGAGCCGAGCATAGGCATACACAAGGGGGGGGGGGGGGGGGGGGGGGGGCAAACGGGACAATTGCCCCCCCCCCTGAAGGTCTGGTCTGTACGTGCCCCCTTTGTTCGAAAAAATGAATGTTTTTTAAAGAGAAAAATGGTGAAAATATGCCCTTTTAAAAATATAGTGGGATAAATCCGGTGAGCTTTTTTTTTGGTGGGAGTACTTTATGCCCCCTGAACAAAAATGTATCCCCTCCTGGAGTGAATCCTGGGTACGCCACTGGAGCCGAGTGGCCATATTCCACAGCGTAAGGCTTCACTTGCAGATGCAGAGCATCGCCTGCACTGGCATTGGTTGGCGCTGACAAGACCATGCCATACTTTTCAGCATGACGGTGCGCGCCCCAGATATACGAATTAATAATTCAAAGAAATACGAGTGTGCCAATGCGTCCAGCTCCAGGAAAATAACACACATTGCCTTACATCACATTATAGTCAGGGCAGCGAAAACACCAAACGTTTAGTGCGTACCACATGGCAGCTATGTATGTACATACCCTCGGAAAACAGCTACCAAGGCGCTCACGTCAGGTACGTACCATCCAACTTCGGCCAAGCTCATCTGCGGACACCTGGCGACAAGCGCGCTACCTGCAACGCTACTAGCGCCCTCTAACACAGCCATCTGTGTTAGAGGGCGCGCATGTCAAAGACCATTATTACCGAGCGGACGCGAGATCTTTCGTCAATAAGTGGAAAATTGTACGTATGGGCGGCCCGACCATAGCAGAGTCTCATACTTTCGCAAGTACTCGGTTGAAGTGACTTCAAATTTGCACACAAAAATGTTAATGTCGTAAAATAATGTATTGTAGGTATTGTATTGCATTGCACAATTAAAACACTGCATTTTAAAATGTCTATTCCGAGTGTCAGGTCAGGGGTTTAGGAAGAGAGACATGTTAAAAAGACACTCTGTATATGTACAACACACAATAAGATCAAATGAATATAGTACACACACAAGCCATAGCAAAATACTCACACACACACGCAGTCACACACTCAGACTCCTTCTCCTCGCTTTACACAACTCAAATTTCAGATACCGCACGCTTAAAAGCCCCAGACTCCAGAGGTAAATCGCGAATCTCTGCAGCGGTAGGCGATTATACAACTGCGCGGCGCAGTTGTACAACCGCCTACCGTCCCTGGATCGTGGAATTACAGATGGTCGGGCCACAGACCCCAGGCCCAGAATCAGCTGATGGTTGAAGCGATCAGCTGGTTGGTGTAAACAACCGACCGCCGCCGAGTCGGGACAGGGGTGGGCGGGCCGAGCGAGGCAACCTGCCCAGCGCCGAACAGTCGCCGAACTCGACAGCCTGGCGATCTCTGAGAAACAGCGGGCTCCCATAGCACTCAGACGCAGTCACATGTCACGATCACACTTCAGTCTCACGCCTGGGCGGATCCAGATGGGGCCACGGGGCATGCCCCCCAAACCACCTAAAATCGGCGCATATTTGACACATTTCCTGAGATAATATAAAATATAAGCAACTTTTGCTAAGGAAAATTTGTTTTAAATCAGTTATCGATGCACAAGCAAGCGAAATCCGATGAGTTCTCATAATTGTGTGATACTTTTTTGGATTTGCCCCCCCCCCAAACTGACCCAAGCTACCCATTCTGGATCCGCCCTTGGTCTCACGGGATGGACGAAGGTGGGAACACGCTCGCTCAGGTAAGGAGGCGAGCCGCCCGCGCGCGTCGCACGCCAGAACGCGGCGACCGGCGCCGCGCGCAGGCCAACTTAAACTATCGTATTGAATACTATACCCAACTACAGTCGACTGTACAACTGACCTACTACAACTACAGTCGACTGTACAGCTGACCTATACCCAACTACAGTCGACTGTACAGCTGACCTATACCCAACTACAGTCGACTGTACAGCTGACCTATACCCAACTACAGTCGACTGTACAGCTGACCTATACCCAACTACAGTCGACTGTACAGCTGACCTATACCCAACTACAGTCGACTGTACAGCTGACCTATACCCAACTACAGTCGACTGTACAGCTGACCTACTACAACTACAGTCGACTGTACAGCTGACCTATACCCAACTACAGTCGACTGTACAACTGACCTATACCCAACTACAGTCGACTGTACAGCTGACCTATACCCAACTACAGTCGACTGTACAACTGACCTACTACAACTACAGTCGACTGTACAGCTGACCTATACCCAACTACAGTCGACTGTACAGCTGACCTATACCCAACTACAGTCGACTGTACAGCTGACCTACTACAACTACAGTCGACTGTACAGCTGACCTATACCCAACTACAGTCGACTGTACAGCTGACCTATACCCAGCTACAGTCGACTGTACAACTGACCTACTACAACTACAGTCGACTGTACAGCTGACCTATACCCAACTACAGTCGACTGTACAGCTGACCTATACCCAATTACAGTCGACTGTACAGCTGACCTATACCCAACTACAGTCGACTGTACAGCTGACCTATACCGAACTACAGTCGACTGTACAGCTGACCTATACCCAACTACAGTCGACTGTACAGCTGACCTATCCCAACTACAGTCGACTGTACAGCTGACCTATACCCAACTACAGTCGACTGTACAGCTGACCTATACCCAACTACAGTCGACTGTACAGCTGACCTATACCCAATTACAGTCGACTGTACAGCTGACCTATACCCAATTACAGTCGACTGTACAGCTGACCTATACCCAACTACAGTCGACTGTACAGCTGACCTATACCCAACTACAGTCGACTGTACAGCTGACCTATACCCAACTACAGTCGACTGTACAGCTGACCTATACCCAACTACAGTCGACTGTACAGCTGACCTATACCCAGTTACAGTCGACTGTACAGCTGACCTATACCCAACTACAGTCGACTGTACAGCTGACCTATACCCAACTACAGTCGACTGTACAGCTGACCTATACCCAACTACAGTCGACTGTACAGCTGACCTATACCCAACTACAGTCGACTGTACAGCTGACCTATACCCAACTACAGTCGACTGTACAGCGGACCTATACCCAGTTACAGTCGACTGTACAGCTGACCTATACCCAATTACAGTCGACTGTACAGCTGACCTATACCCAACTACAGTCTGACTGTACAGCTGACCTATACCCAACTACAGTCGACTGTACAGCTGACCTATACCCAATTACAGTCGACTGCAGGGACTGGTCAGAACCGGCTTATACATAACTGTTCACTTAAAATTTATCAAGAGTGCCAAGTGCTTCAAGAGTACATCAAGAGTACCAAGTGCTGAGTGACACAATGGTATTGATGCGCTAGTACGTTTATCGTTATTGCTGCTGTCTTTGAAACGTTCAAAGTATAATACCGTTGTTTGATGAGCATATTTTTTTTTTCTGAGAAAGACCATGCTCACTCAAATGGGCTGGTGAGTCGTCGACATTTACAGTTATGGATTGCAGAATCAGCAGAAGCGGTGGCGGAGAGGTTTCCTTCAGCCGAAATTTCGCCGTATTAAATGGGCCAGAGACAGAGGAGACTATAGGAGAGCTAGGTGGCATAAGTAGTGAACTTGTTCTAGAATATCTAAAGAAAGTAAGGCCTAACAAGGCAGAAGGACCTGATGAAATCCATGCTAGACTTTTAAGAGAATCTGAAAGGGAGTTGTCGGTTCCATTAGCCATAATATTTTATAAATCACTCGCAGACAGTAAAATTCCACTTGATTGGAAAAGAGCAAATGTTGTTCCTATTCATAAAAAGGGAGATAGAAGTAAAGAAGAAAACTATAGACCGGTTAGTCTGACCTCATTAGTCTGCAAGGTGCTTGAATCAATCATCAAAGATAAGATTGTTGAATTCTTGGAGCAAAATGAACTCATCAAGGATACACAGCATGGCTTTAGGAAGGGCCGTTCTTGTTTAACTAATCTTCTGGAGTTTTTGGATGTTGCAACAGATAGCTTTGATCAGGGTAAACAGCTAGATGTAGCTTTTCTTGATTTCAGTAAAGCATTTGACAAAGTCCCCCATACAAGACTGGGGTTGCAACTTAAAATTCATGGGATCAGGGGCAAGATTCTGGATTGGATAGAAACGTGGCTTTCAGGACGCCAGCAAAGGGTTATATTGAATGGGTGCCAATCACAATGGAAGGAGGTTCTCAGTGGGGTTCCACAGGGCTCAGTCCTGGGCCCATTGCTTTTTATAATATTTGTGAATGCAATTGAGAACAGTATAGACAGCAAAGTCTTGAAATTTGCAGACGATCTAAAAGTTGTCAGGATTATTAGAGGAAAACATGATCAGGATGTTTTTCAATCAGATCTGGACAAGCTAGTTGAGTGGTCTGAAGCATGGCAGATGAAATTCAATTTGAGTAAATGTAAGATTATGCACGCTGGACGGGTTAGCAGTAAACATAGATATGAAATGGGTGGGCAGAAAATGGAGCAGATTGAAAAGGAAAGAGATTTAGGTGTCGTGGTAAACAATAGACTATCAGGGTCAGACCAGGTTGTAGAAGCTAGGAAAAAGACACTTAGAATGCTAGGGGCCATTAACAGAAATGTTTCCTACAAGAGTGAAAAGGTAATAACAAAACTGTATTGTGCATACGTTAGACCACATTTGGAGTATTGTGTACAATCCTGGTCTCCAACATATGAGAAAGATTGCTGGTTGTTAGAAAGAGTTCAAAAAAGGGCAACAAAAATGGTTAATTGTCTTGGTAGTTTACCTTATGAAGATAGATTAAAGAAATTGGGTATGTTTTCACTTAGATATAGAAGGCTAAGAGGAGATCTAATTGAAGTCTTCAAATTTGTAAATAGTCAGCATTCTGGATATTTAAAGGGTATGTTTGAGTTCAATAGGGAAAATCGAGGTAGAGGTCATCAGCATAAACTCATTATGAAACAAAGTAGGACTAGGCTACGACAGTCATTTTTCAGTAGAAGGGTTGTAGGACATTGGAATATGCTACCAGGGGATGTCGCTGATGCAGTGACACTTGCTTCCTTCAAAATTAAATTAGACAAATACTTTACAGAGAAGGGATTAGTTCATAAATACTCGTTGGATTAGCCTTCTTTTATGCAGGTAGAGTAAGGTGATTTGAAGGGGCGAGACTGGTGGAGGGGGGGGGGGGGAACCTCGGATGGGCCCAAGAGGCTCTTTGTTGCACTTTTCTTTTATGTCTTTATGTCTGAATCCAACACAAGGCTGTGCGAGGACTCCTGTTTATAACAAAATAATCTTTATTGATCAAAAGCATCTGATTTGTTTCTGAGGTGTTTGGATGTTTTCGATAAGTATATACCATCTGGAAGTGCTGTTTTTGCTGCGTGTGCGTTGGTAGAGTTAGTACTCATGTGGTAAGTCATAGTCACCAGCGTCACGCGGTGGCTGGCGACGGTCTCTCCTCACCACGGCAGAAGCGTGCCGCGCTCGCTCGCAACGGGCAGATAACAGTGGCTCTGGCACTCGAGGAAGTGGCGCGGACACACGCAGCACCGCGTGTGCAGGTCGCAGTTATGACTGGCGCAGTCGTCGTTCACGTAGCACTCCTCGTCGGCCAACCGGCGTCGCTCGTGCAGCAGACAGTGCCAGCTGCCCTGGTAGCGGGCGCAGAGAGTGCCGTTGGGCCACTGGCGCTGCAGCGGGTCGCAGAGCAGCTCGCTGCTGAGCCGGAAGTCGTCGGCCGTCGGCCGACACAGACCGACGCCCAGCAGGCGCCCAGCAGGCCGCAACGGCCCGAGGCGCACTGGCCGTGGTGCCAGCAGATACTGCCGGCCGGCCGCCGGCGCCGGCACACGCCCAGCAGCCGGTAGTGGTCGCCGTCACACGAGGCAGAGGCGCGGTACTGCGGCGGACCCGCGGCCGAGGAGGGCGCGCCGAGACCAGCGCTTAGATCAACGGAGGGCTCCTCAGGAGCGATCTCTGAGCAAAACGTATTTGGCTGCAGGTAGCTGAGATGGTAAGTCAGAGGAAGGTTCTTGAAATTCCAGGGTGGACATTTCTGGAGCTGACAGGTCAGAGGGCGGCTTTGAATGCCACGGATCGGATGATGATATAGATCGACTGGAAGCCGGAAGTGACGTCGGATGTTCCGTTTAGAAGACTTTCCACTGACGGTGCGGCAGGAGATGCAGCACTTATTCCGCAGGTCTGCAAAACAGAAATTACGCGTGAACTGCCGCTTAATCTGGTTTATTACCGAGCGGGCGTGAAGCGCCCGTGAGGTTTCTCGTCAACTTACTAGATACATTTACATTTGAACCGGCCCGACCCGGCCATACAGACGCTTTTCGGAAGCTAATAACTTTGCAACCACTGCTCCGATTGAGATCGAGTTGGCACCATTGGATGGGACCATCAAATACATTTTTATTTTGTTATGGTGCGTTCTGATAGGGGTAGTACCACAGCGCGTGGCACCCACAGACGTATAAATGAACACAAATCATTCTTGATAAAAAATGGTTTGATTTATCTAAGCATTCGTTTTTTATACGCTGAAGCATGCAGCCGCTCAGGACGTACTCCCTTTTGGTGGATTCGAGAAAGGAGATGATGTACAATTTAATCAAATTTAATTTTTATGTTGGCATGCATGTAGGCCTGGCAATTTTTATGGAGAACTAAAAGGACTAAAAGAACTATGTGTTACTACCACGTTTGCTCCCGTACCGTTTCATATTTCAAACCTGTTTTAGCCTTACCAGTGCGCGCCCGCTCGGTCATCGCCCAAAAAGACGTTTTACTGGTGCTATATAATGATTAATTACCGAGCGGGCGCGAAGCGCCCGTGAGGTTTCTCGTCAACTTACTAGACAAATTTACAATTGACCCGGCCCGAACCGGCCCGAACCGGCCCTACCCGGCCATACAAACGCTTTTCGGAAGCTAATAACTTTGCAACCACTGCTCCGATTGAGATCAGGTTTTCACCATTGGATAGGACCATCAAATCAATTCTGAATTTGGTATGTTGCGTTCTGATAGGGGTGATACCACAGTGCGTGGCACACGCAAACGTCGACATGAACACAAATCATTTTTGCTCAAAAATGGCATTATTAATCTAAGCATTCGTTTTTTTTTATACGCTGAAGCATGCAGCGCTCAGGACGCTGCATGCTTCCCTTTTGGTGGATTCGAGAAAGGAGATCATGAACAATTTAATACCACATAATTTGTATGTAGTTTGTCCCAGGGAAGCAACAGATACCGATCGACGCTAGGTTACTACCGCCGATTAACCCTCGCCCTACGGGAGCTTTTTTTCACCTTCGCTCTACGGGGGGGGGGGGGGGGGGCTGACAGGCCCTCCCCTGTTAATTTCCAAACCAAGCAACTTAGAGCAATGCGGTAAGAACCAGCATGTTGCCTGTCATGAGAGGAATCTAACAGTGTGCGATTTTAGGTTTCAAGTCAACAGGTGACCTTCCAGGTCAAGTGAATGACCTCGGATTTACCACGTCCAGAACAGTGATTTTGCTCTTCAGAAAACCTCAAAATGAGAAATTGATAAATGTAAATAAAAAGGCATGTTCCTAGACTAGTTTTGGCTCAGAAATACAGAAAAAGTAATTATTTGTTCGTATCTTGTCAGAAAAAGTCAAAAAAAGTTATAAAAAAATGACGTCATCAGTTTCTTACACTTAGGGAGCCATCACTCAGTAAAAAATGAAGATATTGCTTTGAAATTTCGTATGGGTATTGTACATAATCAGTTCTCTCACATATATTCCGGTTTGCTTAATATCTTTGAAAATTTTGATTTTGTGGGGATTTTTCCAAAAAAGAATCAGTTTTTTATATTTATTTTAAGGGTCAAAAAACAAAAATTTGGAAAATCCGAGATTGCTATTTTAAAGAGAATGATATGTTGTATGTTTGGTGAATTGCGTTTGCAATTCGCTTTTAAAACTCTGTTTTCTACGATTTTCCCAATATGTCTCATTGTTTTACCATCATGACGTCATCAAAATTTGAATCTCCCAAACTACTTAACCAATTTCAATTAAATTTTTACAGCATACGTATAATTGTTGTAAACTCAGCTACCGAAAATGTCAGCAAGATGCACTGCATGAGTAAAAAGTTATTCAATAAAAGCCTCAGGGGGGGGGGGAGGGAGGGGCTTGTCAGGCCCCCGTAGGGCGAGGGTTAAGGCGTTTTACTGGTTTATAACAACCAGTAAACGCCTTTTTGGGCGATGACCGAGCGGGCACGCTCTGGTAAGGCTAAAACAGGTTTGAAATATCGAGCGGTACGGGAGCACACGTGGTAGTAGCACATAGTCCTTTTAGTCCTTTTAGTCCTCCATACAAATTGCCAGGCATCCATGCATGCCAACATAACAATTAAGTTTTATTAAATTGTGCATGATCTGCTTTCTCGAATCCGCCAAAACGGAGTACGTCCTGAGCGTTGCATGCTTCAGCGCATACAAAATTAATGCTTATATTAATAAGGCCATTTTTTTATCAAGAATTATTTTGGTTCATTTCGACGTTTGCGTGCCACGCGCTGTGGTACCACTCCTATCAGAACGCAACATACCAAAATACAAATGTATTTGATGGTCCTGTCCAATGGTGAAACCCGATCTCAATCGGAGTAGTGGTTGCAAAGTTATTAGCTTCCGAAAAGCGTCCGTATGGCCGGTTCGGGCCGGGTCAAATGTAAATGTGTGAAGTACTGCAGTCTCTTGTGTTACTGTTGTGTGGTCAACTGCAGTCTCCAGACCGTGATGTTTACTGTTGTGTACGCCATTGCAATATCTAGTCCTTGGTCATGGATACAGTAAGTATGGATAGGCATCATACGCGATTTAGCGACCACAGAGCGGTACTAGCTGTGGTTTTGTAGTACGGGAAACGGCCTACTACGGGGACGTTCCTACATATATGGGCACAAATTACCAGGCATGATGCCCATCGGTGGAACCAACATGTCATAAGTGCTTGTGAGAGCTTCCCGAATGCATTTGAACTTAATTTGGTTCATCCCACTATCACCGGAAGGCGAGAAACCATGCGACGGGGCGGCCGTCTGAGCGTTGCGGCCTATCACGGGGCGGACGGTATACTAGCCGTCGTTTTGTAGTACGGGAAACGGCAGCGGCTGTGTTTGGTCGCGGATAACAATAGAAAGTGGGTGGAGTTACCTATCCATACTGACTTTATCCATGCCTTGGTGTTACTGTTGTGTGCGCCACTGCAGTCTCCAGCCCATCGTGTTACT
The DNA here is from genome assembly GCA_036785665.1 of Chirona hameri. NCBI lineage: Eukaryota > Metazoa > Arthropoda > Thecostraca > Balanomorpha > Balanidae > Chirona > Chirona hameri. Next base: position 99,954 of record JAXIVJ010001779.1, read on the forward strand.
GTTGTGTGCGCCACTGCAGTCTCCAGCCCATCGTGTTACTGTTGTGTGCGCCACTGCAGTCTCCTGTTCTTGGTGTTACTGTTGTGTGCGCTACTGCAGTCTCCAGTCCATGGTGTTGCTGTTGTGTGCGCTACTGCAGTCTCCAGCCCGTCGTGTTACTGTTGTGTGCGCTACTGTAGTCTCCAGTCCATGGTGTTACTGTTGTGTGCGCCACTGCAGTCTCCAGCCCGTCGTGTTACTGTTGTGTGCGCCACTGCAGTCTCCTGTTCTTGGTGTTACTGTTGTGTGCGCCACTGCGGTCTCCTGTTCTTGGTGTTACTGTTGTGTGCGCCACTGCAGTCTCCAGTCCGTCGTGTTACTGTTGTGTGCGTCTCCAGTCCATGGTGTTACTGTTGTGTGCGCCACTGCAGTCTCCAGCCCGTCGTGTTACTGTTGTGTGCGCTACTGCAGTCTCCAGCCCGTGGTGTTACTGTTGTGTTCGCTACTGCAGTCTCCAGTCCATGGTGTTACTGTTGTGTGTGTCACTGCAGTCTCCAGCCCGTGGTGTTACTGTTGTGTGCGCTACTGCAGTCTCCAGTCCATGGTGTTACTGTTGTGTGCGCCACTGCAGTCTCCAGCCCGTGGTGTTACTGTTGTGTGCGCTACTGCAGTCTCCAGTCCATGGTGTTACTGTTGTGTGCGCCACTGCAGTCTCCAGTCCATGGTGTTACTGTTGTGTGCGCCACTGCAGTCTCCAGTCCGTGGTGTTACTGTTGTGTGCGCTACTGCAGTCTCCAGTCCATGGTGTTACTGTTGTGTGCGTTACTGCAGTCTCCAGTCCATGGCAGCTGCATAGGCATCTTGGCCGGCGTCTCCCATGCGCGCCACCTCTTACCTGATGGCATCATTACCACACTGGTCACAGCGCTGGTCCTCCCGCACGTCAGATACTGCATATCCGTATACGGCAATTGCACCCAGAAGAACCTTGACAAAATTCAAAAGATCTTAAACTATGCTGCTCGCACCATTTTCGGACGTCGCAAATTTGATCACGTGTCTGACCTGCGAGAAGGGCTAGGCTGGCTGACTTCCCACCAACTCGCTGACGCGGCCACGCTCAGCATGGCACACAAAATCATGGCGAATGGCGAACCGGACGCGCTCGCAGACGCCTTCCGCACAAACAGCTCTGTCCGCGCCAGATCCACCAGGCAGGACCAGCAGCTGCACGTCCCCCACTCCAGAACTGAGGCCGGAAAGCGGAGGTTCTCCTGCAGGGCACCCGCCCTGTACAACGGACTCCCACCTGACATCTCGCAGCTGGGGCCGCCAGCTTTCACGCGCGCGGTGAAACGACACCTCGTGTCCGCTACGACGGACGACGGACACCAACAAGACGACTGATCTCAGTGGCCCGTGTGTGTCGTGACACATGTGAATGCTTGTGGTTTTAGGATTTAGGCTGTGCGACTGTGTGCTCTCTTTCCCTGCATGTTTTACTCCCCCACTCGATCCGGGGCTTAATAGCCACGCCAATTTGTGGATGCCCCGCGAAGTAAATACATACATACATGGTGTTACTGTGTGCGCTACTACAGTTTCCAGCCCATGGTGTTACTGTTGTGTACGCTACTGCAGTCTCCAGTCCATGGTGTTACTGTTGTGTGCGCTACTGCAGTCTCCAGTCCATGATGTTACTGTTGTGTACGCTACTGCAGTCTCCAGTCCATGATGTTACTGTTGTGTACGCTACTGCAGTCTCCAGTCCATGATGTTACTGTTGTGTACGCTACTGCAGTCTCCAGTCCATGATGTTACTGTTGTGTACGCTACTGCAGTCTCCAGTCCATGATGTTACTGTTGTGTACGCTACTGCAGTCTCCAGTCCATGATGTTACTGTTGTGTGCGCTACTGCAGTCTCCAGTACATGGTGTTACTGTGTGCGCTACTGCAGTCTCCAGCCCATGGTGTTACTGTTGTGTACGCTACTGCAGTCTCCAGTCAATGGTGTTACTGTTGTGTACGCTACTGCAGTCTCCAGTCCATGGTGTTCCTGTTGTGTGCGCTACTGCAGTCTCCAGTCCATGGCGTTACTTTTGTGTGCGCTACTGCAGTCTCCAGTCCATGGTGCTACTGTTGTGTGCGCTACTGCAGTCTCCAGTCCATGGTGTTACTGTTGTGTGCGCCACTGCAGTCTCCAGCCCGTGGTGTTACTGTTGTGTGCGCTACTGCAGTCTCCAGTACATGGTGTTACTGTTGTGCGCTACTGCAGTCTCCAATCCATGGTGTTACTGTTGTGTGCGCTACTGCAGTCTCAATCCCGTGGTGTTACTGTTGTGTGCGCTACTGCAGTCTCCAGTCCATGGTGTTACTGTTGCGTGCGCCACTGCAGTCTCCAGCCAAGTGGTGTTACTGTTGTGTGCGCTACTGCCGTCTCCAGTCCATAGTGTTACTGTTGTGTGCGTTACTGCAGTATCCAGTCCATGGTGTTACTGTTGTGTGCGCCCCTGCAGTCTCCAGCCCGTGGTGTTACTGTTGTGTACGCTACTGCAGTCTCCAGTCCATGGTGTTACTGTTGTGTGCGCCACTGCAGTCTCCAGTCCGTGGTGTTACTGTTGTGTGCGCTACTGCAGTCTCCAGTCCATGGTGTTACTGTTGTGTGCGTTACTGCAGTCTCCAGTCCATGGCAGCTGCATAGGCATCTTGGCCGGCGTCTCCCATGCGCGCCACCTCTTTCTTACCTGATGGCATCATCACCACACTGGTCACAGCGCTGGTCCTCCCGCACGTCAGATACTGCATATCCGTATACGGCAATTGCACCCAGAAGAACCTGGACAAAATTCAAAAGATCTTAAACTATGCTGCTCGCACCATTTTCGGACGTCGCAAATTTGATCACGTGTCTGACCTGCGGGAAGGGCTAGGCTGGCTAACTGCCCACCAACTCGCTGACGCGGCCACGCTCAGCATGGCACACAAAATCATGGCGAATGGCGAACCGGACGCGCTCGCAGACGCCTTCCGCACAAACAGCTCTGTCCGCGCCAGATCCACCAGGCAGGACCAGCAGCTGCATGTCCCCCACTCCAGAACTGAGGCCGGAAAGCGGAGGTTCTCCTGCAGGGCACCCGCCCTGTACAACGGACTCCCACCTGACATCTCGCAGCTGGGGCCGCCAGCTTTCACGCGCGCGATGAAACGACACCTCGTGTCCGCTACGACGGACGACGGACACCAACAAGACGACTGATCTCAGTGGCCCGTGTGTGTCGTGACATATGTGAATGCTTGTGGTTTTAGGATTTAGGCTGTGCGACTGTGTGTTCTCTTTCCCTGCATGTTCTACTCCCCCACTCGGCCCGGGGCTTAATAGCCACGCCAATTTGTGGATGCCCCGCGAAGTAAATACATACATACATGGTGTTACTGTGTGCGCTACTACAGTTTCCAGCCCATGGTGTTACTGTTGTGTACGCTACTGCAGTCTCCAGTCCATGGTGTTACTGTTGTGTGCGCTACTGCAGTCTCCAGTACATGGTGTTACTGTTGTGTGCGCTACTGCAGTCTCCAGTCCATGGTGTTACTGTTGTGTGCGCCACTGCAGTCTCCAGCTCGTGGTGTTACTGTTGTGTGCGCTACTGCAGTCTCCGGTCCATGGTGTTACTGTTGTGTACACTACTGCAGGCTCCAACCCGTGGTGTTACTGTTGTGCGCGCTACTGCAGTCTCCAGTCCGTGGTGTTGCTGCTGTGCGCCACTGCAGTCTCCCGTTCTTGGTGTTACTGTTGTGTGCGCTACTGCAGTCTCCAGTCCATGGTGTTACTGTTGTGTGCGCTACTGCAGTCTCCAGCCCGTGGTGTTCCTGTTGTGCGCCACTGCAGTCTCCTGTTCTTGGTGTTACTGTTGTGTGCGTTACTGCAGTCTCCAGCCCGTGGTGTTACTGTTGTGTGCGCCACTGCAGTCTCCAGCCCGTGGTGTTCCTGTTGTGTGCGCTACTGCAGTCTCCAGCCCGTGGTGTTCCTGTTGTGCGCCCCTGCAGTCTCCAGTCCATGGTGTTACTGTTGTGTGCGCCACTGCAGTCTCCAGCCCGTGGTGTTACTGTTGTGTGCGCCACTGCAGTCTCCTGTTCTTGGTGTTACTGTTGTGTGCGCCACTGCAGTCTTCTCTTCTTGGTGCTACTGTTGTGTGCGCCACTGCAGTCTCCTGTTCTTGGTGTTACTGTTGTGTGCGCCACTGCAGTCTCCAGTCCGTCGTGTTACTGTTGTGTGCGCTACTGCAGTCTCCAGCCCGTGGTGTTACTGTTGTGTGCGCTACTGCAGTCTCCAGTCCATGGTGCTACTGTTGTGTGCGCCACTGCAGTCTCCTGTTCTTGGTGTTACTGTTGTGTGCGCTACTGCAGTCTCCAGCCCGTGGTGTTACTGTTGTGCGCTACTGCAGTCTCCAGTCCATGGTGTTACTGTTGTGTGCGCTACTGCAGTCTCCAGCGCGTGGTGTTTCATTGTTTACAAGTCTGGCCCACTGGTATGGCACATCCTCATTAAGATCCTAAAAAGAAAGCCTATCCGCCGTCACCTATATTATGCCGGCATTTATCAGCGCCGAAGAATACGTCAAAGCCTGTGAGCTTCGTTTTGAAGATCTTCCGAACTGTTGGATGCTCCACCTCCAGCTCGCGACACGCACAAGCGAACTGGCTTGTTCCTGGGTAAACGTGCTGTTGGACTCAATGCGTCGAATAGGACTTCTCGGCAAACTGGTCTTAGTGACCTGAAGGGTCACTGAAGTGTTCAAATCTGTAATTAACCAAGCTGTTCAAATACCTTTAACCGTTTTCAGCATGTTCTTGGTATGTACATCTCATACCCGTGCACGGACATGTATATTTTCAGGTAATTAATTCACGATCACCGTGCATACAGACATATTCGAACAGTTACTGCTCTATCTACTAGAGTATAACACAGCTGAACACGACACCATTTGCACAAATTTCGCCATCAAATGATCGGCCTCTTCGACACACAGAGCAAAATCTCATATTTTACACTGCTCGATGTGGCAATAGTACAGGTCACCGTATGCTTCATGGTTCTTCACTGACAGCCTCCAATCTGAACCAAAATGAAAATGTAAACATAGAACATTGTAAACATAAACCATAAAACACAACATTCCACCTGCACGACTACACAAGTATAGTAAATAATCGAAATTACTTCTTGGCAAGTATAGTAAATAATTGAAATTACTTGTTGGCGTAACTCGTCCAATAAAGTGCCTAGGATATGCATGCATCTAATAGAGTGCCTGGGGTAGGAATTCACCCGGCGAACAACATCCTCCCCGGACTAAGTAAACAAACCCTCGCAGCTTCTGGCGCCGTACCAAGCAAATCCGTCCTCACAGGTTCTGCCACTCTACCAATCAGCTTCGAAGCCGCCGAGCGTACTTCGCACGGTACCCGGGCGGCACAAACGGGGTCATAATAGGGCTGCCGATGTCGATCAGTACTGTACTCTGTACTGGCCGTGGCTGCAGTGCTATCGGATCACGTCAGGTCAGCTCAGCTCCTCCAATCGACTGGCCTCAGATCAGACCAATACAGGCCGCAACAGGCAATCATAGGGCTCTACAGATCAAATGCGATGCCAATTCAGGGGAGGAGAGGTCAGAATGCTATCAGTTACAATTCTATTAGGTTCGGTCAGCTCAGGTTGGGTCAGTCCAGGTTGAGTCAGGGCAGAGAAGATCAAGTCGGGTCAGATCATGCCAATTCAGAATCGGGCTGGGCCAGTTCAGGTTGTGTCGGGTCCGATGAGGCCAGGTGGGGAACACCATGCCAGTTCCGGTTGGGTCATGTCGGATCAGTTTAGTCGAGGTCGGGCCGGCTGCTCAGCTGCGGGTCCAGACGACAGCCGCTGCGGCGCTGAGCAGGAGAGCCATGGCCGCCGGAGCGCCGGCCACTCCTCCGTCCAGACGGCCGCCCGCCGCGCCCGGCGCCGGACAGTCCTGTCAACAAACCGTGTGTCACAAACACCGTGATACCGTACATACAAACACCGTGATACTGTACATACAAACACCGTGATACTGTACATACGACTCCTCCCTACACACGTGTCCAGTCTACACACGTGTCCAGTACTCCGCTGTACATACATACACCATGATACTGTACATACGACTCCTCCCTACACAAGTGTCCAGTACTCCGCTGTGCATACATACACCATGATACTGTACACAAGACTCCTCCCTACACACGTGTCCAGTACTCCGCTGTACATACAAACACCATGATACTGTACATACGACTCCTCCCTACACACGTGTCCAGTACTCCGCTGTACATACATACACCATGATACTGTACATACGACTCCTCCCTACACACGTGTCCAGTACTCCGCTGTACATACAAACACCATGATACTGTACATACGACTCCTCCCTACACACGTGTCCAGTACTCCGCTGTACATACACCATGATACTGTACATACGACTCCTCCCTACACACGTGTCCAGTACTCCGCTGTACATACATACACCATGATACTGTACATACGACTCCTCCCTACACACGTGTCCAGTACTCTGCTGTACATACATACACCATGATACTGTACATACGACTCTTCCCTACACACGTGTCCAGTACTCCGCTGTACATACAAACACCATGATACTGTACATACGACTCCTCCCTACACACGTGTCCAGTACTCCGCTGTACATACATACACCATGATACTGTACATGCACGTGTCCAGTACTCCGCTGTACATACAAACACCATGATACCGTACATACGACTCCTCCCTACACACGTGTCCAGTACTCCGCTGTACATACATACACCATGATACTGTACATATGACTCCTCCCTACACACGTGTCCAGTACACCGCTGTACATACATACACCATGATACCGCACATACGACTCCTCCCTACACACGTGTCCAGTACTCTGCTGTACATACATACACCATGATACCGTACATACGACTCCTCCCTACACACGTGTCCAGTACTCCGCTGTACATACATACACCATGATACTGTACATAAGACTCCTCCCTACACACGTGTCCAGTACTCCGCTGTACATACAAACACCATGATACTGTACATACGACTCCTCCCTACACACGTGTCCGGTACTCCGCTGTACATACATACACCATGATACTGTACATACGACTCCTCCCTACACACGTGTCCAGTACTCTGCTGTACATACATACACCATGATACCGTACATACGACTCCTCCCTACACACGTGTCCAGTACTCCGCTGTACATACATACACCATGATACTGTACATACGACTCCTCCCTACACACGTGTCCAGTACTCCGCTGTACATACAAACACCATGATACCGTACATACGACTCCTCCCTACACACGTGTCCAGTACTCCGCTGTACATACATACACCATGATACTGTACAGACGCCCCTCCCTACACACGTGTCCAGTACTCCGCTGTACATACATACACCATGATACTGTACATACGACTCCTCCCTACACACACGTGTCCAGTACTCCGCTGTACATACAAACACCATGATACCGTACATACGACTCCTCCCTACACACGTGTCCAGTACTCCGCTGTACATACATACACCATGATACTGTACATACGACTCCTCCCTACACACGTATACATAACACCGGCACACGCCGATGTACATACATACACCATGATACTGTACATACGACTCTTCCCTACACACGTGTCCAGTACTCCGCTGTACATACAAACACCATGATACTATACATACGACTCCTCCCTACACACGTGTCCAGTACTCTGCTGTACATACATACACCATGATACTGTACATACGACTCCTCCCTACACATGTGTCCAGTACTCCGCTGTACATACATACACCATGATACTGTACATACGACTCCTCCCTACACACGTGTCCAGTACTCCGCTGTACATACATACACCGTGATGCCGTACATACGCCCCTCCCTACACACGTGTCCAGTACTCCGATGTACATACACACACCGTGATACTGTACATGCACGTGTCCAGTACTCCGCTGTACATACAAACACCATGATACTGTACATACGACTCCTCCCTACACACGTGTCCAGTACTCCGCTGTACATACATACACCATGATACTGTACATACGACTCCTCCCTACACACGTGTCCAGTACTCTGCTGTACATACATACACCATGATACTGTACATACGACTCCTCCCTACACATGTGTCCAGTACTCCGCTGTACATACATACACCATGATACTGTACATACGACTCCTCCCTACACACGTGTCCAGTACTCCGCTGTACATACATACACCGTGATGCCGTACATACGCCCCTCCCTACACACGTGTCCAGTACTCCGATGTACATACATACACCGTGATACTGTACATGCACGTGTCCAGTACTCCGCTGTACATACAAACACCATGATACTGTACATTCGACTCCTCCCTACACACATGTCCAGTACTCCGCTGTACATACAAACACCATGATACTGTACATACGACTCCTCCCTACACACGTGTCCAGTACTCCGCTGTACATACAAACACCATGATACTGTACATAAGACTCCTCCTTACACTCGTGTCCAGTACTCCGCTGTACATACATACACCATGATACTGTGCATACGACTCCTCCCTACACACGTGTCCAGTCTACACACGTGTCCAGTACTCCGCTGTACCTACATACACCATGATACTGTACATACGACTCCTCCCTACACACGTGTCCAGTCTACACACGTGTCCAGTACTCCGCTGTACACACATACACCATGATACTGTACATACGACTCCTCCCTACACACGTGTCCACTACTCCGCTGTACATACATACACCATGATACTGTACATACGACTCCTCCCTACACACGTGTCCAGTACTCCGCTGTACATACATACACCATGATACTGTGCATACGACTCCTCCCTACACACGTATACATAACACCGGCACACGCCGATGTACATACATACACCATGATACTGTACATACGACTCCTCCCTACACACGTGTCCAGTACTCCGCTGTACATACATATACCATGATACTGTACATACGACTCCTCCCTACACACGTGACCAGTACTCCGCTGTACATACAAACACCATGATACTGTACATACGACTCCTCCCTACACACGTGTCAAGTACTCCGCTGTACATACAAACACCATGATACTGTACATACGACTCCTCCCTACGCACGTGTCCAGTACTCCGCTGTACATACATACACCATGATACTGTACATACGACTCCTCCCTACACACGTGTCCAGTACTCTGCTGTACATACACCATGATACTGTACATACGACTCCTCCCTACACACGTGTCCAGTACTCTGCTGTACATACATACACCATGATACTGTACATACGACTCCTCCCTACACACGTGTCCAGTACTCTGCTGTACATACATACACCATGATACTGTACATACGACTCCTCCCTACACACGTGTCCAGTACTCCGCTTTACATACATACACCATGATACTGTACATAAGACTCCTCCCTACACACGTGTCCAGTACTCCGCTGTACATACAAACACCATGATACTGTACATACGACTCCTCCCTACACACGTGTCCAGTACTCTGCTGTACATACATACACCATGATACTGTACATACGACTCCTCCCTACACACGTGTCCAGTACTCCGCTGTACATACATACACCATGATACCGTACATACGACTCCTCCCTACACACGTGTCCAGTACTCTGCTGTACATACATACACCATGATACCGTACATACGACTCCTCCCTACACACGTGTCCAGTACTCCGCTTTACATACATACACCATGCTACTGTACATACGACTCCTCCCTACACACGTGTCCAGTACTCCGCTGTACATACATACACCATGATACTGTACATACGACTCCTCCCTACACACGTGTCCAGTACTCCGCTGTACATACATACACCATGATACTGTACATACGACTCCTCCCTACACACGTGTCCAGTACTCCGCTGTACATACATACACCATGATACTGTACATACGACTCCTCCCTACACACGTGTCCAGTACTCCGCTGTACATACATACACCATGATACTGTACATACGACTCCTCCCTACACAAGTGTCCAGTACTCCGCTGTACATACATACACCATGATACTGTACATACGACTCCTCCCTACACACGTTTCCAGTACTCCGCTGTACATACATACACCATGATACTGTACATACGACTCCTCCCTACACACGTGTCCAGTCTACACACGTGTCCAGTACTCTGCTGTACATACATACACCATGATACTGTACATACGACTCATCCCTACACACGTGTCCAGTACTCAGCTGTACATACATACACCATGATACTGTACATACGACTCCTCCCTACACACGTGTCCAGTACTCCGCTGTACATACATACACCGTGATACTGTACATACGACTCCTCCCTACACAAGTGTCCAGTACTCTGCTGTACATACATACACCATGATACTGTACATACGACTCCTCCCTACACACGTGTCCAGTACTCCGCTGTACATACATACACCATGATACTGTACATACGACTCCTCCCTACACACGTGTCCAGTACTCCGCTGTACATACATACACCATGATACTGTACATACGACTCCTCCCTACACACGTGTCCAGTACTCCGCTGTACATACATACACCATGATACTGTACATACGACTCCTCCCTACACACGTATACATAACACCGGCACACGCCGCTGTACATACATACACCATGATACTGTACATACGACTCCTCCCTACACACGTATGCATAACACCGGCACACGCCGCTGTACATACATACACCATGATACTGTACATACGACTCCTCCCTACACACGTGTCCAGTACTCCGCTGTACATACATACACCATGATACTGTACACGACTCCTCCCTACACACGTGTCCAGTACTCCGCTGTACATACATACACCATGATACTGTACATACGACTCCTCCCTACACACGTGTCCAGTACTCCGCTGTACATACATACACCATGATACTGTACATACGACTCCTCCCTACACGTGTCCAGCTCTGCTGTACATACAAACACCATGATACTGTACATACGACTCCTCCCTACACACGTGTCCAGTACTCCGCTGTACATACATACACCATGATACTGTACATACGACTCCTCCCTACACACGTGTCCATACATACTGGTTTTTCGGGCTTACCCTAACGCAAATAAACGCTGTGTAATTTACCCTGACGAGATTTAAGCTGACATTTTTGATCGTTTAATTTCATGTCAGCCTAAGCCCGGCTTACCCTGACATGACGGAAATGCAGGAAGAAATCAAAAGACGACCCATAAAATTATACTCCCGTCCACATCGACGCGTATTGTTCGCAGTTGAAGACCACAAAGAATTACCACTGCCCTCCCCGCCCACTAGCTGGCAGAGGAGCGGGGTGTATTTGCGCATGTCGGGGGAGAGAGCCGGGTAGATTTTGGTTGATTGGTGAAGACGTAGGCATTAGGCGCTTTTCCGTCTTTCGAATCACCCATTTCAACCGGCTGAGATTGGTGATTGGATTTGAACAGGCTGGGGGATAGTAAGGGGTGGTGGATGGTCAGCTTTTGGCTGGGCATATAGGGTGGGTGGGTTTCAGCAGGTCAGGGTGATCGGTGGATGATCTATGACAGCCCTAGGTACAGTGGTGGATATAAGTTTTTCTTGGGAGGCAAATTCAGTGGCGTATTTCCAGCATGTTGTTGAGCAAGGGGGGGGGGGATAGCGGGCTGTCAGCGAAAAGTTGTTGACGGGGGGGGGGGGGGGGGGCGACGGTACCAGGCCGTCAGCCGTCAGGGGCATTCCGCGACAGATCGACCAAGGGTTCACACCGCCACATTTTTTATTTTGATGCAATTTTATCTATAGGGTTATCTGGTGCCCTGAAGTCGATTTTGGCATCGGCAGATCCTAAGGTCAACGGTTCTGAAGGTATAGCCTCGGGCTTGTTTGCGAGGTCACGATGCAGGTTAATCTTTGGAGGCATTTAGCTCCAAAACCACTGAACATAATGTATCATATAGCCATATCATCCTGACCGAAATGAACTGAGCAACATTTTGATCATCTCCGATTTTCAAAATTTTGACTTTGGATTTTTTGATGACGTCACATTTTTGTATGTGTTGTGCCTATACCCCTTCCAGTCAAAAATGGCGATTTTGTGTGTTTGATATTAAAGCTTTACTATTTATCTCGAGATAGGAAAAATATAAAAAAGGTAATATTTCTTTAAAAAAAGAAGAATACTTCCATGTTTTTGCCAATACACCATTTTAAGGCATTTGCAGTAGAATACTGCCACTGACACTGCCGGTGGAGGGTAGTGGGGGTGAACGCGCCCCCCAAATGTATTATGACCAAACCCCCTTAACCCCTCCCCCAAAAAATGAATGGTACAGATATGTTCAAAGCAGTAGGTAATAAGCAATGCACATTATGCATCCATGAAGGTGTTGGAAATATATATCCTACGTTACTTGTCGGAATATTCAATGCCATGCAAAAGTATCAACATGTCTTCAGGTCAGGCACGTAGCCTAGGGGGGGGGGGCGCCCCCCCCCCCACCCTGGAGGCCAGTAGGGCCCTTTTCGGCGGCGGAGGACTCTTTTCGGCGCGCTGCGCGCGCCGAAAAGGGCCGACGAGACCGCGCGAAGCGCGGTATTATATACTCTTTACCACGCGAATCTTGGTCTTTAGAGAGTTTAGAGCACTTCAGAGGGCCTTAGGGCCACCAGGACCCACTCTGAAAGACCAGAAGTCCCCTTGGGCGTTCAAAAGAGCCCTGCGCATGTCAGAGGGGCCCCTGGCCAGACCAAAAGGGCCCCGAGTGGGTCAGAGGGCCCCTGCACACCTCCAATGGGCCCTTAGCCAGCCTGGGCAGATCAAGAGGCCTCTGAGCATGTCGGCAGGGCGACAAAGCAGCCAGCACAGTCCCTTGGAAGGTCATATGGCCCCTGAGCAGGTTGGAGGGCCCTTGGACAGACCCCAGAGGACCCCTGAGAAGTTCAAAGGGCCCCCGTGCAGGTCAGAGGGGCCCCTGACCAGACCGTGAGGGCCCCTGGGCGGGTAAGAAGTACCCCTGAACATGCCGAATTGGCCTCTAGCCAGCAAGGAGGGACCCAGGGAGGTGGGAGGGCCCCTTGAGCATATCGGCAGGGCGACAAAGCAGCCAGCGAAGTCGGACCAGAAGAGTCACTGGGCAGATTGGAGGGGCTCCTGGGCAAGTCAGAAGGGCTCCTGGGTAAGTCAGAGAGGCTCCTGGCTAGACCGAAACGGTCCCTGGGCCGGTCGGAATGGCCCTTGAACATGCCGGACGAGTTCCTAGCAAGACTGGAGGTGCCCCTGAGCAGGTCGGAGTGGCCCCTGAGCATGTCGACAGGGTGACAAAGCAGCCAGTTCCTGGCCAGGTCGAAAGGACCTCTGAACAGGCCAAATGTGCCCCTTGACAGACAAGAGGGGCTTCTAGGAAGGTCAGAGGAGTCCCTGGTCAGACCGGAAGGGGCCAAAGCACGAAGAGATCCCAGATGAAGATTAAATACAAAGAGTACTTACCCCACAAGAACATGATTCAAATCGGAGCTTGCGGGTATATTGTAACACCCTTCGTCATCGATTAAGAGGCATTCGGTAACATGTCATTGCTCGTCTTTAAGACGAGCAATGACATGTTACCGAATGCCTCTTAATCGCTAACGAAGGATGTTACAATATGGCCGATAGCTCCGATTTTAATTTGTATTGTAGAGTAAGCCATCTTTGTATTTAACCCTCGCCCCGGAAGGGGGGGGGGGGGGGGGGTGCCAACACTCGTTTTTTTTGTCGGGAATAACTCGCGTAGTTTTCAACCGATTGCAATGCAACTTTCAGTACCCTACTTTTGAACAATTTGCCACATACTCTAAACAAAATTAACTTCTAACCCACATGACTCGTGACCTATGACCTGTTTCTCAAGGTCATGTCAGGCGCAACTGGCGTCCCGTAGTATCGATGAATGTAACTTGTGCAGTTTCCGAGTGTTTGTTGTTCAGAAGCATATGTACAGGTGACAGTTGTGGTTTCCACTGACATTGTTACCTCGGTTGACATCTGAAAAGGTCAACTGAGGTCATTGACCTCCGATGACCTCATATTACTTTTGTTTTGCTTCTGGCGATTTCTAGGACATTTTGTGACGCTGATTTCAAATCTGGGATTCATTTTGCATAATTATATGCTCCACTGGGGTCATGCGCTTCCACAGGTCAACCGAGATCACTGACCTCAGATGAACTGACATGACCTTTTTGGAATATGGCAGTTTCTAGGACATTTTGTGACGCTGATTGCAAATTTGGCACCCATTAAGCATTATGATATGCCTATTCATGATTCTAGCTCGCTTAAAATCAATGTATACGCATTAAAATTTTGATGACTTTTGGGTCATTGACATGACCTCAGAGAACACATAATGATCCAAGACCTTCAAATTGGGTATCAGCGTCTTTTTCTCGTCACAAGCAACACGCTCGTGTTTGAATCGAAGCTCTAGCTCAATTAGGAGCTAAACGTTAAGAGAGACGTCAGCCCAACTCCTATGATAGGTATCGACGTACAACTTACAGTACCTTATCCTGCATTAATTCTACGTCTTTTCACTAAAGTTCAATGAAATTTATGCAGCGCTTTGGGAGATCATGACGTTTTAATCACGTCATGTCACGCCATTTTTAGTCGAAAAACTATAAATGTTTGACAAATCGTAGAAAATTGAGTTTTGAAGCAGATTGTAAATGAAAAACGTCAAAAGAAAGGAAATGGCATTCTCTTCATAACTGCTATCTCAGATTTGTGAAAGTTTAGGTTTTTGACTCCTAAAAAATAAAAATATAAAATTTTCCAGAACATTTTCACATTTTTTTATTTCTTGAAGATATGAAAAACGGAATATATCTGAGTGAACCAGGTATGGACGATACCCAAACAAAATTTCAAAGCAATATCTTAGTTGACTTATGGATCCGTAAGTATAAGTAACTCATAACGTCATTTTTTAAGTTACGTTTTTTGGCTTTTATTGACCAGATACAGACAAATAAATGTCACCACTGTTTTTCTGAGACAAACCTGGTCTAGAGACATGCCTTTTTTATTTAGATGAATCAATTTCAAATTTTGACTTTGTGACCTGACCTTGACCATATATGGTGTCGGGTTGTGAAATTGCTGCTACTATCAAATTCTACGTGTAAAATAACCTTAGTAGACCTCTTGCCAAAAGTGACTTTTGTGACCTGATATTGACCTTGACCTTTGCTTACAATTTCACTTTTTCCTAATGCGGGAGATGCATTCTACATTTGAGAGTACTTTGTGCGATAATAGTCTCAATCTAAGGCTTTGGATGGAAAGTATGACCCCAAAACTAAAATACCTTAATTTTGACTTTTGACCTGGCCGTGTCCTGAGATGTGACCTTATTTTGAAAATGTCTCGTAAACGTTAGATGCGGCTCATGGCTTTCGATTACGGCCTTGCGCGTCTCGCTGCGGTTATTGGTTCGGAATATAACAAAGGGGCAGAATCTGCCCCCTCCCCCAGCGTGTTCGACCGAATACCCCAGCGGGGCGCGGGTTAATTTGTCTTTTAAATCGAAAATATATCACATTTTGGGCGAATTTGGGCGGTTTGGGGCATGTCAGCTTGCCCCCCCCCCCCCCCTGCTGGATCTGCCAGTGGCCATAAACTAAGACAAGCTACTTGGAAATCCCGTGAGCGCTTAACATTTTCAACGGAAGTTTTATACGTTGCTATTTTCTGAAGTTGTCTTTCCAAACTTATGACGGATCGTTTCGCGTAAAGCCCCTCCACACTCCATAGTCTACACATTAGTGACTGTGAATTACCTATAATTTATGTGTTTCCAATGTAATATGTCACAAACGTGAGCAATCGGGACAACGTAAAATGTTGAGGGCCAGACGTTCCGCGTTGCCTCTTATTGATTGTGTTGCTGCTGGGACCTTCAAGGTGCCTTGTGCGTGCATCTAAAATGGTTAACCCACGCACAGACGGGGTTCGCACCAAGTTCGAACCGACGGGGGGATGGGGTGGATACCCGCCCCTACAAGATTGCAAAAGTCATGCAACGTATAGCGACAAACAGAAACAGGTTAGATAGCTCGAAACAAACAAGGGCCAATGAAAGTACTAAGTCATTATTTTAGGCCAGGTCATTTAGGCCATTGAGGTCACCAGAGGTCAACAAAGGTAAAATGTAGGCCATAAATGGGTGCCCTTACCAAAACCCGTCTAAATCTCGAGAACAAAAAGAGGTAGCGACGCGCGAAAAAAAACGTCCGAAATATTACTGGTGGACCCAGGGGGGCATCAGGGGCAAATACCCCCCCCCCGCAGGAATCTGGGAGGGGGCATTCAATGCAAGTATGCGCGTTCCCAATTTATCGTAAAATCGTCTTTGCAGCAGTCAAAATCCAGCTATCCAGTCAAAAACCGGAAAATTTCGCGCCGCTTTGCGGCATGACAACTTTCGCAATAGCTTATACAAATTTGGAAAATGGGAAAATGAATTCCATTAGGTAAGTGTCTGGCAGAGGCTCTCCTTGGCGGTTATTGCTGGTACTGGCGGAGCCAGGGGGCATCAGCGATAAATACCCCCCCCTCTTCCACAGGAATCTTAGAGGGGCATTCAATACAAGTATGCCCCCCCGCACGTTCCCTGCACTGAACGTGAAAAACAATGATGTTAGGAGAAAACTTCATGAAAACGGATTTTTCTTTTCTTTTCTCGAGTGATTGAATTTGAAGTTTATATGTATCCCTTTCTTTCAATGATAGATAAAACAGTGCACCTGATGCAATTCAAGCAGCCCCGGTGACACTTAACCCGCACCCCGCTGGGGGGAGGGGGGGGGGGGGGGCAGAATCAGTCCCCTTACGGATTTTCTCAATAATTTCAAAACTATGATAGATATCAACGTCGAACTTTCAGTACATTTTGTGCATTAATTATACGCCTTCTCACCCAAAGTCAAATTAAATTGACGGAGTATTGAGGGAAATAATGACGTTTTAATGACGCCATGTCATGCCATTTTTGTCGGAAAAACGATAAATGTTTGAACAATTGTAGAAAATAGAGTTTTTAAGCAAATTGCAAATAAAACGTCAAAAGAAAATAAATTACATTTTCTTCAACATGGCTATCTCGAATATTCGAAATTTTGTTTTTTGACCGTCCAAAATAGGAAAACTTTTTTCGGATTTTTGTTTTTGTTTTGTTTTGAAAAGTGAATTTCTTAGCTCGAATACCAAAGTAAGGCAACCGGCCCAAGTCTGCGGGGAAAATGGGGGTACCTTGTTGCCACAAAAAGATGCCCCCACGGAGAGAGGCTGGATCCGCCAGTGCGAAAGATAATTTGATTTGTTGTCACTCAGGCTTCATCAGATTTGATCTCGGGTCAATAGCTAGCTCAGGGAAGGCCATCGAACGTGAAACATTCTAAAAATAGCGGAATTGTTTTTAGGGAATAACTTCTGAGATACGCATGATAGAGTGATACTTGCAGTTGTCACCATTGTGGTTATCAGTCGAGACACATCGAATGGTATATCGGATGATCATAACCTAGTTAGGTCATATTCGAAAATTGACCTGTCCTGTGCTCAGGTCAAGGCAGATCAAGTTCAAATTTTACATAAATGTCTCTCGAAAATTTTACAAAAATGTGTCTCGATGAGCGAAGCATATTGTTGATAACTCCATTACTCTGATTTGTATCTACCTTCATTTGACAAAGAGTTATTGAATAAAACAAACACGTAACCTCTTGGGTCATCTGAGTTGACTCGTAGAGGTCACATAACAAAAATGTGACTTGGATCTTTGCATTTGGCACAAGAATGGTGTAGGCACCTGGTGAAAACTGGTCAAATTTAAGCGTTTTCTGTGGATTTCTACGTGTTTTCATTTTCTCCATTTACTTATAATGGAAGTTTATCAAATCGAATTGATCTTCGGTCACCGATATTACAAATTCGAGATATACGAATTGTAGGTACTTATGGGCTATGGCCTAAATGAATCCTGTGAGTTTCAAACCGCTCGGTCAATCACTTTGGCACGACCACAAACTTACAAAAACTTGCTTGGAGGTAGGATCACTTAACGTGACTTGTTGACCTGACCTGAGATGACTCGAGATAAATAATGCCACACAATTTTGGTGATTGTTCCCCAAAGAGTTACGCCAAGTTTGGCGGCGCTGCGTGTCGACGTTTTAAAATATTTACGAAACCCTCAGGGGACGGATATCCGCCCCCCAAGTCGGTGCGAGTGTGAATACTTCACATCATGGTGCCAACAGGGATCAGTTGCCGCATTTTTTTGGGGATCAGACTAAGAACCTATCAGTCAATCTACGCATAGGTTCTGTTTGACATGAGCCTGTCCGACGTTTTTTGTTGCGGATGCTGTGCCTCCCCCCACCCCCCACCCCTTGACGAAGGTCTGTCTGCGCCCCTGGATCTGACCTTAGGTCACCGATAATATAAATCCAAGATAAACGAATTGTAGGTACGTATTATCTTATTAAGTCCTGTGAGTTTGAAACCGCTTGGTCAATCACTTTGGCACGACTTTCAAAAACTTGCTTGGAGGTGGGGTCACTTAACTTTCAAAAATTTGCTTGGAGGTGAGTTCACTTAACAGGACCTGTTGACCTGACCTGAGATGACTCGAGATACAAAATTACACAAAATGTGGATAATTGATGCGCAAAGAGCTATGCTAAGTTTGGTGGCGCTACACACCGCCGTTTTCCCAATATTGACGAAAACCTCTGATGGGCGGATATCCGCACCCCATGTCGGTGCGCGTGTTAATACTTCACATGGTGCCAATGGGAGTCAGTTGCCGCACATTATTTTGTATCAGACTACGTACTTATCAGTCAATCTACGCATGGGGTCTGTTCAACATGGATCTGTCCGACGTTTTTTTTTTTTGTTGCGATAATTTAGGACCCTGCAAAATATAGAGGCATAAATTCGAGGAGATACCATTTCGCGTTTTTTTTTTGGGGGGGGGGGGAGGGGGGGGGGGGGGGGGGCCTTTGGCCGGGGGCCCTCTGGGAATGCCGTGCCCCTCCCTTGCCGAAGGTCTGGCTGCGCCCCTGCACCTAGCCCCTTTTCCTTGCAGATCTCCATGTCCTCGCCATTAGAACACAAGATAGTCTATATCGATGTTTCAATTTCCATCAAAGCTACACCATCAGGATACAACAAAAATCCACCTTATATAGTCGTTGCCGCTATGTTTTCTTTCATGAGTAGCAATTTCACGGCATGCCGAGCACTTCACGAAAGATGCTGCCGGCCTATGTACGATAACGCGCAAGCTTGTGTGTACTGTGCGACCCAATCAGCACAGAAGCTTAGCGTCAGAAATGACGCACTCGCCTCAGCACGCTTCCCCACTGTGGTAAGCACCGCACATATGCGCCGGAATTGAAACACCACTATGTTTGTAAGATGCAACCATATGAAGCTAAACTGCTTCCATATCTTTAACATCCGGCGAGATCAGATAAAAGTGTTCATTCCCCTGGTGGCGAGGGAGGGAACTACCCAAATCGTTTAATTCGCTGTTAGGCTAAGGCGGGCCTAGGCTGACATGCTCCAAAGTCAGAATAAACCCGGATCTGGACGTTTCCTATCAAAATACACTAGTTTTGATTTATAGTGACAAAATGGTTAGTGTAAATTAAATATTATTGGCAATCTGGTTTAGGCTGACAAAATGTTAGCCTAAACCCGGTTGCCGAGTACAGTATTCCGCTGTTCATCCGGCACATGGTCCGTGGGGGGTCATGGTATACTCGCTTTTCGGAGTAATTGACATCAAATCTACATGGTATGGAGACCTGGGAGACTAAATCGATGATCAGGCTTTGCGGCCCAGATTCAGAAACGCTCCTTTGTCGTTGATTTTTCCTATCTCCCTCTTCTCCCCCGGGCTGTCTTACCTTGAGCATGGTGTTGGCGATAGGCTTCGTTTTGTCCTGCAGCCACTTGAGAGCCTGACGAGCCTCGGGCCCGCCCTGCGCAGTGATGGCGGCACCCACCTCCCGGCGCACGCGCACGTGGTACGCGTTCAGCCACTCCAGCTGCGGCAAATGACTCACAGGGTCACACACAGATGACGCACAGGTCACAGACAGATGGCGCGCAGGTCACACACAGATAACACGCATAATACACACAGATGGCGCGCAGGATACACACAGACAGATGGCGCGCAGGTCACACATAAATGACACGCAGGATTGGTCGTCCCCCAGAGCCACCTCCGTGCCGGGCAGTACCTGGTCACTGGAGGGACAGGTCACAACAGAATACCCACGTCATCCCCCAGAGCCACCTCCGTGCCGGGCAGTACCTGGTCACTGGAGGGACAGGTCACAACAGAATACCCACGTCATCCCCAACAGAATACCCACGTCGTCCCCCAGAGCCACCTCCGTGCCGGGCAGTACCTGGTCACTGGAGGGACAGGTCACAACAGAATACCCACGTCATCCCCAACAGAATACCCACGTCGTCCCCCAGAGCCACCTCCGTGTCGGGCAGTACCTGGTCACTGGAGGGACAGGTCACAACAGAATACCCACGTCATCCCCAACAGAATACCCACGTCGTCCCCCAGAGCCACCTCCGTGCCGGGCAGTACCTGGTCACTGGAGGGACAGGTCACAACAGAATACCCACGTCGTCCCCCAGAGCCACCTCCGTGCCGGGCAGTACCTGGTCGCTGGAGGGACAGGTCACAACAGAATGCCCACGTCGTCCCCCAGAGCCACCTCCGTGCCGGGCTGTACCTGGTCGCTGGAGAGCAGCTCCACTTTCATGAGTTTCTGCTCGAACGGCACCAGCGTGACCATCTCGAAGGTCAGGTACGGGCCACTGAAGTTGTACGCCAGACCCTCGGCCGGCTTCACAAACATGATGGACTCGAGACGGATGCCGAACTGACCAGCCTCATAGTAACCCGGTTCTGTGGACAGCCATCCCAGGCAGGTTCGGTTGGGTCACGGCGGCGCACGGCGGGTCATGACGATATGCCATAGGTCATAACAGGTCATAACAGGTTACAACAGGTCATTTCAGACCATAACAGGTCATAACAGGTTAAAACAGGTCATTTCAGACCATAACAGGTCACAACATGTCACAACAGACCACAACAGACCACAACAGACCATAACAGACCACAACAGACCACAACAGACCAAACAGGCCACAACAGGCCACAACAGGCCACAACAGGCCACAACATGTCACAACAGACCACAACATGTCACAACAGACAACAACAGACCATAACAGACCACAACAGACCACAACAGACCACAACAGACCACAACAAACCACAACAGACCACAACAGACCACAACAGACCACAAAAGACCACAACAGGCCACAACAGGCCACAACAGGCCACAACAGGCCACAACAGGCCACAACAGGCCACAACAGGCCACAACAGGCCACAACAGGCCACAACAGGCCACAACAGGCCACAACAGGCCACAACAGGCCACAACAGGCCACAACAGGCCACAACAGGCCACAACAGGCCACAACAGGCCACAACAGGCCACAACAGGCCACAACAGGCCACAACAGGCCACAACAGGCCACAACAGACCACAACAGGCCACAACAGGCCACAACAGGCCACAACAGGCCACAACAGGCCACAACAGGCCACAACAGGCCACAACAGGCCACAACAGGCCACAACAGGCCACAACAGGCCACAACAGGCCACAACAGGCCACAACAGGCCACAACAGGCCACAACAGGCCACAACAGGCCACAACAGGCCACAACAAGCCACAACAGGCCACAACAGGCCACAACAGGCCACAACAGGCCACAACAGGCCACAACAGGCCACAACAGGCCACAACAGGCCACAACAGGCCATAACAGGCCACAACAGGCCACAACAGGCCACAACAGGCCACAACAGGCCACAACAGGCCACAACAGGCCACAACAGGCCACACCAGGCCACAACAGGCCACAACAGGCCACACCAGGCCACACCAGGCCACAACAGGCCACAACAGGCCACAGCAGGCCACACCAGGTCACAACAGGCCACACCAGGCCACACCAGGCCACACCAGGCCACACCAGGCCACACCAGGCCACACCAGGCCACAACAGGCCACAACAGGCCACAACAGGCCACAACAGGCACATCAGGCCACATCAGGCCACATCAGGCCACAACAGGCCACAACAGGCCACACCAGGCCACACCAGGCCACACCAGGCCACACCAGGCCACACCAGGCCACACCAGGCCACACCAGGCCACACCAGGCCACATCAGGCCACATCAGTCCACACAAGGCCACAACAGGCCACACCAGGCCACAACAGGCCACAGCAGGCCACAGCAGGCCACACCAGGTCACACCAGACCACAACAAAACCACAACAGACCACAACAGATCACAACAGACCACAACAAAACCACAACAAAACCACAACAGACCACACAGACCACAACATATCAGGCCGCAACACAGGCCACAAGAGACCACAACATTTTTCATCTTCCATTTCCTAGCTGGGAGTGCCACGACATTTTATCTTTTGTTCTCTGGTGTTAAAGTAAGGTGATGTGCGTCGTTGGGATCGAGTGCGGGGGCACCCCTGGTCACCTGTTCATGGGTGGTGGCATAGAGAAGAAAAAAGCCACAACAGGGTTTGGTAGATCACGACCCGTCAGTGGCGGATCCAAAGGAGGAGGATGACGGGGAGGGGCATGGGGCCACCCTTACCCCCTTGGGCTTCGAAGGGCCCAATAGCCCGAGGAGGCCCATAGCCGATCGAAGTGACTCGAAACGAATTTCGCACCGTTTTCAAACAAATCGCAAGTACCTACATTTGCCCACTCTGAACTCCAGAGGGCCCATTCTGGCCTCCAGAGAGCCCGGTCTGGTCTCTGTAGGGGCCACTCCGGCCTCCAGAGAGCCAACTCTAACCTCCAAAGGGCCCATTCTGGTCTACAGAGGGCCCGGTCTGGTCTCTGTAGGGGCCACTCCGGCCTCCAGAGAGCCAACTCTAACCTCCAGAGGGCCCATTCTGGTTTGTATAGGCCCATTTCAGCATGTGAAAGACATATCTTGAAGTAAATGGTCCATTCTGGCCTAAATTGTCTTCAAGGTCAAAAGGGCACACTAAGGCTTGAGGGGGGGGGGGGGGGGGGGGGCACTAAGACTTGAGGGGGCCACCAAGGTCTAGGGGGGGGGGGGGGCACTTTGCTACGTGGTCCCCTCCTTGATCGACCTAGATCCGCCACTGCGACCAGGTAGGTACAGCAGATGACGGCGGGTCGCGGTAGGTCGCCACCAGATCATGGTGGGTCACAGTAGGTCATGACAGATCACGGTGGGTCACAGTAGGTCATGACAGATCACGGTGGGTCATAGGTCATTACCAGGACACGGTGGGTCACAGTAGGTCATGACAGATCACGGTGGGTCATAGTAGGTCATCACCAGGATACGGTGGGTCACAGTAGGTCATCACCAGGTCGCAGTAGGTCATGACAGGTCATAGTAGGTCACAGTAGGTCATGACAGGTCACGGTGGGTCACAGTAGGTCATCACAGGTCACGGTGGGTCACAGTAGGTTATCACCAGGTCACGGTGGGTCACAGTAGGTCATTCCCAGGTCACTATGGGTCACAGTAGGTCATGACAGGTCACGGTGGGTCACAGTAGGTCATGACAGGTCACGGTGGGTCACAGTAGGTCATGACAGGTCACGGTGGGTCACAGTAGGTCATGACAGGTCACGACAACAATAATCGTTTCCAAAATAGGTATAACTTTATAGCTCGATGTGTAAAACCGGAATAGTTGTTCAAATACCTTTAGAAACGTGGCACAGCAGTTGGTGAAACACATACCATTGGAAAAGAACATGCCTTCTTCCATTTTGTGCTCCTCCTTCTGGTAGATTCTCAGCTGTGTAGGAGCTGTAGACAGAGTTCGCGTCAGCAGTCTACGAACCTTCCTGGCTTAAGATAACCAGGTGGTAACCATGGTAACTACTGCACACGACGGCGGCTGGCTCCACCGAGTCAAACGTAACAAACGGCAGCGCCTTACGCCAGTTAACCGATCAGATACATCATGGTAACAAACGGCAGCTTAAGTTACACCAGTGAACGTCCAACGATCAGCAAAAACATGGTAACAAACGGCAGCTTAAGTTACGCCCCAACGATCAGATAAATCATGGTAACAAACGGCAGCTTAAGTTACACCAGTGAACATCCAACGATCAGCCAAAGCATGGTAACAAGCGGCAGCTTAAGGTACGCCCCAAGGATCAGATAAATCATGGTAACAAACGGCAGCTTAAGTTACACCAGTGAACGTCCAACGATCAGCCAAAGCATGGTAACAAACGGCAGCTTAAGTTACTCAGATAAATAATGGTAACAAACGGCAGCTTAAGTTACACCAGTGAACGTCCAACGATCAGCCAAAGCATGGTAACAAGCGGCAGCTTAAGTTACGCCCCAACGATCAGATAAATCATGGTAACAAACGGCAGCTTAAGTTACACCAGTGGACGTCCAACGATCAGCCAAATCATGGTAACAAACGGCAGCTTAAGTTACGCCAGTGAACGTCCACCGTTCAGCCAAATCATGGTAACAAACGGCAGCTTAAGTTACGCCAGTGTACGTCCAACGATCAGATAAATCATGGTAACAAACGGCAGCTTAAGTTACGCCAGTGAACGTCCAACCATCAGCCAAATCATGGTAACAAACGGCAGCTTAAGTTACGCCAGTGAACGTCCAACGATCAGCCAAATCATGGTAACAAACGGCAGCTTAAGTTACGCCAGTGAACGTCCAACGATCAGCCAAATCAGGCGCGGGCGGAACTACAGAATAGGTAACGTTACGGTACGGTATAACGTTACGGTACGTTACGGTACGGTATAAGTAACGTTCGTGATCATGGAACGGTGAAGAGCAACAGAAGAATTTGGAACGAAATATGGTGCACGTCATCATGTATTAAAAACACCTTTATATCGGGTATGTACTGCAAACACTTTCATCAGCTCACACATAATCCGCGACAATATAAGCCGGCCGCTCTAGAAATTCATCTAAAAGCGGAATAAAAAGTCCGGCACAAGTCGGTTTTATCCGAATTAACCCGCAACTTACTGGGGGGGGGGGGGGGGGGGCTATTTCCTCTCCCGTTATTTTTACAATAACTCTTAAACGAACACCGGTATCGTCACTAAACTTACAGTACCTTCTCTCACATCAATTCCACATGTTGGCAAAAGGAAAAATATGAGGTTACGATAGGTCAACCGGAAATGACGTCAAAGAGTGACGTCATGTTCTTCGGGTTTTGTTGAAAAATAATGGTTTGCGGAAAACGCTGTCAAAAGTACGATGTTCGAGATAAACTCAATTGTTTTAAATCAAATTACTGAAAATAGACCGGGCTATCATGCTGCTATATCAGATTTTTGAGTTTTTTTATTCAAAATTTGAGAAATCCAAATACATTTTTGTTTTACATTTTCAAGAAAAAATCAAAATTATCCAAAAATCGGAATACATGCGATCGAGACGTGTGCGGTGAATATGTGTACCAAATTTGAAGTCGATATCTTCAAAAATGACCGACTTAAAACCTCTAAATGACAAAAATCGACCACCTCTTACAGCATTACTATGCATAAAAAAACGCATTTCCGTTTTTGCTTTTTACTTCCATTCATATGGAACAAACAATGTTCTAAGGTCATTTTTCGCGTTCTAGACGATAAACAAACACATAAACATGTGTTACAACGCCTAATGACCGTAATTTGCAGTTTGACCTCGTGACCTCGGATGACCTTGACCTGACTCAAGGTCATAAACAGCTTAGAAAGGTACTTAGAAGTGTCAGACACGAATCATACCGATTTATAGACAGCTTATGCGTTTAATATCGCAATTTTGCGCGACAATTCCATCCATCGAGACCTTTTGACACGGTCAAACATTTTGTACTTGACCTGACCTGTGACGTCATTGGTGACCGAGGTCAACAATATTATGTTTCCCTCGAAAAATTTCCCAGGGCTATCGAATGCAGTTTGAATTTTTACATTCGTTCCAGTAGTTCCGGAGATCCGAGGGGGGGGGGGGGGGAGGGCGGCAAAAAATAGCCCCCCCCCAGAAATCGCGTTATGAAATATACCCCAGTAACTCGCGGGTTAATACATCAGAGTAGGCTAATTCCTGAGCCGGAATCTATACGACGCAACTACGAACCTTCGTGGATCTGTAGGAACTGTCCGGCAACTACGAACCTTCGTGGATCTGCAGGAATTGTCAGGCAAACTACGAACCTTCGTGGATCTGCAGGAATTGTCAGGCAACTACGAACCTTCGTGGATCTGCATGAATTGTCAGGCAACTACGAACCTTCGTGGATCTGCAGGAACTGTCCGGCAACTACGAACCTTCGTGGATCTGCAGGAATTGTCCGGCAACTACAAACCTTCGTGGATCTGCAGGAATTGTCCGGCAACTACAAACCTTCGTGGATCTGCAGGAATTGTCCGATGCCGTGACCGGTGCCATGAAGATAATCCAAACCAACTTCGTATAGATGTCTGCGGGCTAGAATGTCCAGCTGAAAAGAAGACAAAATATAATGTGGTGAAATATTTTTTGTTGTTGCCGATTGTGGAAACAATATGAAGAATTAAACACAGAAATAAGAGCATAATATATTACGTTCAATATATTTTGCAATACTAAACCCGTATTCTGTGTCAACATACCACTGGAAATATTTTATTTATTTTACTAATTCAACAGACACCCTTACTCTTAAATATAAGCTTTAGCTTAACCATCGTTCTGTTGAGGGGTTTGTACACCCGAAGTTTTTTCCCTCTAAAATGACGAGAAAACGGCGGTACGGAGCGCGTATATTGGAATGTAATATTACGATCAGTGAAGACCCCGAAAAAGAAAATAGGAGACTGCGGTGCGTTACCAAAAAACAGCGATTTAACGATCCCCATGGACCAGGGTGTGGCAGGAAACAATATTGTAATAATATAATCGAACCTGACCTAACCTTTACAGCTGGGGCATTCCATGACAGATCAACCAAGCCATAACACTATACATCTCAGATTTCGATTAAACTACGTATCGGGGGTTATCTGGGACGTAAATTCACGCTGTGAAATTTTCAGCACCGTCCGTCGAATGGTTTTCGAGTTATAGCCCAAGACATCTTTTCG